>CABHPR010147317.1:0-48888 GCA_902168415.1 Peromyscus melanophrys
GTTCTCCAACTGCAGCAGCAAGAAGGGGCACATTAACATCAGTAGGGAAAAGTTATGAGGAAGGGTTCCTTGACTTATCTAGTGAGTGGGTACAAATGGCAACTTCTCCAATTGAGGGTGCTCTTGAAATCTGTTTTTAATGAGAGCAAACCTTTTATTCTTCTACCAGAAAAAAAAAAAAGACCTTAAGAGTAAATATAAGCCAGCCACGGTGGTGTTGGGTGGGGAGAGGGAAGCAGGCCTTTAATCCCAGCACTTCCAGAGGCAGAAGAAGGTGTGCTGTGGGAAGGTCTTTCTGTGTGCTGTGAATAGGTGTTGCTCTCATTGGTTGATAAATAAAGCTGATTTGGCCTATAGCCAGACAGAATATAGCAAGATGGGAAAGCCAAATGGAATACAGGGAGAAAGAAGGGCAGAGTTGAGGCAGACACCAGCCAGCCAGCCTGCCCAAGGAGCAACATGCCAGCAGACCAGTAATGCCACAGCTATGTAGCAATACATAGATTAATAGAAATGTGTTAATTTAAGATGTAAGAGCTAGCTAGTAATAAGCCTGAGCCTTTGGTCAGTCATTTATAGGTAATATTAAACCTCTGAGTCAATTATTTAGGAAGCAGCTGCCAGGTATTTGGGAGTTGCTGGCAGGATGGAAACTTCTGTAGTAGAAGATCTCTCTGTGAAAAGGAGACTAACCAAGGCTAAGAGCCTGACTCAAAAAAAATGAAAAAGTCAATATTCAAAGAGACATAAGTCCATGTATTATTAGTGGATATTAATGATATTCTTTCCTAACAGCAAGGATATTTTCATTTTGTTTTTGTTTCCCTTTGGTTCTTCATTGATTTTGTTTGGTTTGGGTTTCATTTTTGTTTCATGTTGCCCAAATTCATCTTGGACTCCTTAGCTCCTGCCTCGGCCTCCCATGCAGCTGGGACTACAGGTGCATTCCACAGGGCCTGGCTCAAGAGAAAGCCTGGATTAGGGATCCCAGAAGGCATGGGTTATTAAACAAAACTCTGCCAGGCATAGGTTACCTCCTTATGAATTATTGCTCAGGGAAGCCCCAGAGGCACCTAACATAACAAGCTTTCACCATGGCTCTTGGTTTCACACACTAACTAGACAGTAAGACTCTATTGCTGAAGACATCACATACTTTGGTTATAGAATACAGGGAAATAAATCTTGAACCGACCCTGCTGGCTAGCTTTCGCAGAGCTGAGAGGTGCCATGCAGGTTCCTGGAGGAGAAAAGACATCAATAGTTTTATCCAGCACTGGACCCTGCATGCTGTAATACACCAACCCACCAGGTGAGAAATGCCCACTGGTAATGATAGTAGCATGACTATGTAACCATCTGTTCTCTTTATTGGATTTGAGGCATGCTCTATGGGTAGGAATTCATACATAGTATACATACATACTGTAAATATAGTCAAAACTCATGGCCAGGCCCTAGGGGAGAACCTATGGATGTTGTTTTTTAAGTCATCATGTTATCAAACTGCCTTCTAAATTTTGTTTATGTCCACAAATTTATGCTTCTCCTAGCCCTGGTCTGAGAAGCTCCTTACTGAAGTGGGTAGTGGTTAATGCAGAGACTCTTTGCTGTCTAAAGTGCTGAGAAAAAAGTGACAATGACTGTTCAGCCATACATGAGACATCTGTATCAACAGAGGAGACCTGTGAAACGCTGGCCTCTGGACATGGCGTGACTGCTGCTCATGTAAACTCACAGCACCGTGATTGTTTCACACGATAAACCCAGTCAAAAACTCCAGCACGGAATGGAAGAGAAGTCCATAAGACCTGACCCCTAATTGAGGATCTATTGGCAGTTGATGGTTGCTGGGGAAGAGGCAGTCATTTTTCTTTGGGGGATTGTCCACTGTTATGCTCCCCCATTTCCCCATGGATGACCCCAGACCCATAAGTACATGGACAGCACTATTAGACTCAATAGGTTAATTAACTCATTAATATTTTTAAGATTTTAAAAGTGTTTACTTTTATTTATGAGTGTCTTTGCTTGCATGTCTCTAAGTGCATTACATGCATGCAGTGCCCACTGAGGCCAGAAGAGGGCACTGGATCTCCAGGAACTGGAGTTACAGAAGGGGTTACAGAACCACCCCTAGTTAATTAATGTTGAGAGGACATGAAGTTTGGAGGTACGATGTGATAGCTGGAGTGGGAATTTCTAGGAGGATCTGGGAACAAGTGAGAGGTAGATATGATCAAGATACATATTATACATGTGTGACATCTTCAAGGAATTAAAAGAGAGCACATATCCTGTCCTAGGTATAAATGTTACTAAGAATCATCCTAGAAGAGACATGAAAAAAAAAAAAAAACTGATAGACTTGAACAGTGGATGGAAAGGAGAAAAGCTGTCCTCAAATCACGGAATGTACTTGGTGATCATTAGTCAGGGGTGTCTGAATTTCATCCTGAACTGGTCCATGAGGAGGAAGAAGCAGATGGTACTCAGTACACGCAGGAAGCAGGTGGTGGTGAGGCTGGTGATGCTGGGAGTACAAATGACATCCCAAGAGATGCAGACAAGACAGGTCTCACCACAGGCAGCCACAAAAGGTTGGGCACATGTGCTTTCAGATAATGATGAAAACCAATTAAGTGACGTTTCTGGAGGTCGGACAGAAGATGGTAAAAGGAGCGAGGGAGAAGTCGACAATGAAAGGGAGGGAGAGAAAAAAAATGGAAGCCTCGGGACACTCCTGCTGGTAAAAAATCTTTTTACTGTGGAATACTTAGATGAACTAGAAGAAGAATGAAGCCCACTGGATTTAGAAAAATAACACAAACAAGTTGATGGGGAAATTCAACATGAGTTGAAACGAACAGCATTAATCTTTTCCCCACCAAGAATCAACAGGATGTTTATTTCTTATGACAATTCTGGAGGTTTTGCTCTCCTCCAAAGCAGGAATCATCTCCCTAGGTCTTCCTTCTTGACTCTGGTTACATCTCATAGTAGGCCCAGGGTAGTTTATGACAAATTAAAAATGGTCATAACAGAAAATGATTGATTGATGCAATTGTCACTTAATGGGGATTATAACTGCTTTCTAGCTTTTGGGTTTCGGTGGGCATTTGTTGTTAACCAGGAACAACATGCCTGGCCTCGGTGGCTTTCCTTAGTTGCTCCTTGAACTCCAATGCCAGAGCCATGTGGCCAAAGCTGCCAAGTTCTGCTGCTTGCTGGGGCTGGAACATGGCCCCTTGTTCAATTACATCTTCACCAGTTTTCTGATTTTGATGATTACCTTCACTGCCTGAGCTTGGCTGTTCTGGAATTTGCTCTGTAGACCAGGCCTCAAACTCAGATCTAACTGCCTCTGCCTTCCAAGTGCTGGGATTGAAGGTGTGTACCACCATACCTCGTTCTAAGCTTTTCTTTAATTCCTTTTCAGAAGTTGGAAACTTAGCTGGGTTGGATCTTGCCCTGAGGTTACCACCTCCTTTATTCTATTTCTTAATCTGTTCATCTCTTTGAACACAGGATTCAGCCCCACTCCACTTCCTGGTGCCCCTTTCTCCTCAAATTGTACATTTTGTGTTTTTCCTTGCTCAGCCTGCTCCTTTTCATTATAGATCTGCATAAGAGTGAACACCAATAACCACACGGCAGAGTCTATACTAGGCTGTTTTGAGATTTCCTCTGCCAATGGAATTAATCCAAAACCCTTTATTTTAGCCTCAGGCACACTCTTTGGACAAGGGCAAAAAGCAGCCACATTCTTCACCAAAATATCACAAGAATGATTTCTAAGTCATATACTAAAATTCTTCTCCTCTGAAACCTCTTGAGTCAGGCTCCCACAGTTCAAACCTTCCATGCCCCTACTAGTATGGCCCATTAAGCAGTGCTTAAAGCATCCACTGCTTTCCTAACCCAAAGTACCTAAGTCCAAATTCCTTCAAAAAAATGTAATAAGGCCTATCACAGCAATACCCAGTACCTGGTACCAACTTCTATCTTAGTTAGGGTTTCCATTGCTGTGAAGAGACACCATGACCATGGCAACTCTTACAAAGGAAAACATTTAATTAGGGTGGCTTACAGTTTCAGAGGACTAGCCCATTATCATCATGATGGGACATGGCAGATATGGTGCTGGAAAAGGAGCTGAGAATTCTACACCTTGATCCAAAGGCAACAGGAAGTGAACTGAGACAGTGGGCATGGCTTAAGCGTATATGAGACCTCAAAGCCCACCCCCACAGTGACACACTTCCTCCAAGAAAGCCACACCTCTTAATAGTGCCATTCCTCATGAGCTTCTGGGGGCCATTTTCTTTCAAACTAGCACACCAAGGCAGCTTATAGAATTGTTTATTTTGGCTGATGGTCCGAGGACAAGAGTCCATCACAGTGGATTGGCACAGCAGCAAGTGGCCTGGCAGCAGGAACATGAGCTAAGAGCTCACACCCTCAACCCAAAGCAGAAGGCAAACTGGAAGTAAAGTAAAGGCTTTAAGCTCTCAAAGTCCATACTTCCTCCAACAAGGTGACGGTGACTCCTGAACTCCCTCAAGCAACACCACCAACTAGGTACCACATATTCAAGTATTGAAGCCTCTGGGGAATGTTTCTCAGTTTGTAAAGGGAAGTGCAACACCATTCTTGCCCTTGTCTAAGGATAATGTACTTTATGCCTCTAGCTTCTTTCTAGAATATCCCTTAGTCTTCGATTTTCTGCTATCTCACTATTATATGCCTAAATATCAATCTTTTGGTGTTTATTCTCTTGCTATTCTTTGTGTTCTGTGTGAATCTACACTTTTCTGTCTGTCATTAATTTTAGAGCATTCTTAGTTGTTACACACATGGACTTTGGGGGACATTTAAAAGAAGAATGAAGGGAGAGCTCCACACACACAGGGAGGAAACCTTGTGAAGTGCATAACTGATAAAAGCTTTGTGTCTAAAACACATAGGGAACTCCTAAAATACAGCATTGAGAAAACAATGTTGTGTTTCAGATGGGCAGGAGGACTGAACAGATGTAAACTGTTGCTCCACATTAAATGTCATTAAGGAAACTCAAATTAAACCAACCTTTAAGACGCCATGACATGGCTAAGAGATGGCAAAATTCCAAATACTGAGACCACCAAGTGCTGGAGAAGACTTATGGCAACTGCTCTCATTGCTTCTGGAAGTGGAAAATGGATACACTCTTGCTATATCCAGACAATGGAATGTTAGTCAGCAGCAAGAAACAAAATGGCAAGCCAGGAAAAAGTATGGAGGAGCCTTCAATGCACTAAGTAAGAGACGCCAATCTGAAAAGGACTCATAGTGTATGATTCCAATCACACTGCCAGAATGGAATTCTGGGAAGGCAAAACTAAGTTAAAGTAAGAGCAAAAAGATCCTTGGCTGCCACAGGTTGGGGTGAAGAAAGGGTTAAACACATAGAAAGTGGGGCTTTTTAGGGCAATGGAAGCATCGCATGGAACTGTATCAGAAGACGTGTGTCATGCATTTGCCAAAATTCATAGAACAACACAGTGTAAGACTAAATCATAGAGACTTAATTTAATAATAATATATCAGTATCAGGCCAACAAGAATGCTCAGCAGGTAACGGTGCTTGCCCCACAAGACTGATGACCTGAACTAGATCTCTAGGTGAAGAGAAAGAACTGAAAAGGAACGACCCCCAAAAGATATCCTCCGTCCTCCACACCAATGCCGTAGCCCACCTACACACTTGCAGGATTATAATAAATAACTTCAAGACAAAAGAATACTACATCAAGACAGGCTCACTGACTATAATAATGTACCACAGCAATGTGACATGCTATAGGGGAAGCCTACAAGACAAGAGGAAGCCTATGGCAGCTACATTGTTTCAGTGAGATTTTTCTAGAAAATTTAAACTACTCTTTAAAAAAAAAGTTGATTAATTTTTTAAATCTCTGCATAAAGGCTGTTTCTCTAATGTTGAATCTCGGAGAAAAGCCATTTATCAAGCTGAATAGTATCTACGTGCAATTTTCCAGCAGAGGGTTTCACTAAACAGCCCTAAGCTGTTTTCTTCAGAGTCGAGTAAATAAGTCAAGTTTGGGCTGTAGCTCGTGATTCATCCTGGCCTATTTCCTTCAGAATAGAAAAATCTCCCTACCAGTTCCTTCTCTACATTGCTTCTTATGTCTGCCCGTCCCCAGAGTGCTCTGAACCAGGTGCTTTTAAGCTTTTTCTGTCTGGCATCCGTCCCTCGATTATCCTCATTGCTTCGCTAGCTCGTTGCCACACTGCCTTCCTCCAGAAAAACCCAGCTTCCATTCTCCTGGGCCCTGGATGTCCCTGCTTGTTCCCAGGATGTCCCTAAATTTCAGGCTCCTTCTCTTCCTTGCTGTCTTGCCACCCTAGCTTCCAGACATTACTTCTGTTTTCACATCCTTCCTCTGTTTCGCGGCCTCTCAAATGAGTCAGCTCACGGAGCCAAGCTGAGCTGCGATAATATGACTAACAAACAAAGAATATAAGCCCGAGAACTACAGCAGGGTTAAGTGATTCCTGTTTTAATAGTTTTTCATTATTTGTTACATTTTAGTGTGGGGGGTGTGCGTGTGTGTTGGTACATGTGTTTGGGATCTCTGAGACCTCTCTAGAGGAGGCTGAATATTTATAAATATATCAACACATCACAAGTAGTTTCTGTATCATTAAGAAAATTTTCAAGACCATTTATTGGATGTATAAAATATAGTGGGGGGGTTAGCTGCCATCCTTTTTCCCCTCTTATATTTATTTCACTATTTTAAAGAACATGAGGAGAAATACTTTTACATCCAAGTCTTACTGAGAACTTCTAATTGTTACCTTGGGAAAGTGCAGTTTCCTTAGAAGTTGAATTTACTGATGTTGAACATTTTTAAGGCTCTTAATCTAAATGATTAATTTGATTTCCAAACTTTTGTTCAAACATAAGCTCCTAGTTAAAATGCAGGAGCCTGCTCCTGTACCACCTCTGCAACAGGGAATGCAAGGCAGTTATCCATGACTGTGCTAATCTCTTTGTATGAACATTGTGAATCTGAATTGATTTCATTGATGATGAGTGAGAATGAGTAATGTGTTAGCCGTGTATACTTCCTGCTCTAGGTAGCTCCTATTCATTCCCTACATTATTATTTCAGCTGGATCCTGATGATTTCTTTCAGATATATGTGTGTGTGTGTGTGTGTGTGTGTGTGTGTGTGTGTGTGTGTGTGTATAGGTATATATAGGTATGTCCGTGTGTGTATACATATATATGTGTGTATCTGTATTAAATTTTTAATTTTAATTAATATAATATAAATTAAAATGTTAATCTTTATAGTATCTTAACAAGCATTTTTCTCAATATACCATTCATCTTTCCATTGAGGTTATGATATATGGACACAAATGAGGAAAGAGCCATGATTTGGCATTTATTGGGTAAAGTCAGAAATCCATTTGATGACTCTCTATTAAAAAACACACACAAAGTCAGGTGTAACAGCATATACCTGAGATCCCAGGAAGAGGGGGGGGAGGGGAGAAGAGAGGAGAGAACAAAAGTAAGATATACACACATGAAAGCACATACATTTGAAAAAATTTTAAGGGCTCATGGGCCATTTAAATTCTATCTCTGGCCAGGCAGTGGTGATGCACACCTTCAATCCCAGCACTCAGGAGGCAGAGGCAGGAGGATCTCAGTGAGTTTAAGGCTAGCCTGGTCTATAGAGTGAGTTCCAGGACAGCCAAGGCTATACAGAGAAATACTATCTTAAAAACCAAAAAAAAAAAGAAAAAAAGAAAAAGAAAAAGAAAAGAAAGAAAGAAAGGAAGAAAAGAAAAGAAAAGAAAAATCCAACTATATCATATATTAATTATTATTTCCTCTGGGCTATAATACCTCACAACCTCCTCAGGGTGATTATACATTTATTGCAATTACTTACCAACTTTTTTCTTCTCAGATGGGATCTCATTGTCTTGGCTGGCCTGGAACTATCTATATAGATGAGGCTGACATCAAATTCACAGAGCTCTGCCCGCCTCTGTCTCCCAAGTGCTGGGACTAAAGGTGTGTCCTACCATGGCCTCTTACCAATGCTGATGTATGAAAGGCACATACAATGTGTTCTGTGTCATACTGCATTTAGGGAAAGCATTATGTAGTGGTAAGAAAACATTGGTTTAGGGTCAGGATCCCCAAGAATTTGTCCTAAATCTGTCAGTAGCTAAATGACGTGGTAAAAACCATTCAAATTGCCTCCAGCTCTTCATCTATAAAGAATACCCATGGTGTATGTTTTTAATCTAAATACGTGTGTGTGCATGTGTGTGCGTAAGAGGAGAATTAGCATTCCCTATAGTTCTCTCTATATCTAAAACATGCATAGATTGTGTAGCAAAATAGTGTTCCTCTATCCAACACACTTTTATTTTGGAGTCATTAAAAACAGTTCTGTAGAAAATACAGGTGAAGGCCAAACAGCACAGCTGCCAGTGTACAGCTCCCTTAGTTACAAGAAGCTATACCACCATTTAATGATGTCATTAAAAATACATTGTCACCATAGTAACCACAACACTATAGTTACCAAATCTCTCCCTGCGAAGCTCATGCTGCTCGGCTTGCGTTGTCTACTGTGATGGTGGCTGCAGATTGCTCTCTTTTTCCAGTATGCACATCCTTCTTCTTTTCCCCCCAAACTTTACTGTAATTAAGAAAAATCATCAAGAATCTGCTTTTTAAAAGCAAAAACTATCTGATACCTTGACACACGCATCAGTGGTGGTCAATAGTGCCCTGTCTTATGGGTTGAAAATCAGAAATGATCCCATTATAAACAAAACTGCTGTCATTCTCTGGCCATGACCTTTTCAGACCTTTCTCCCTTCCCGGTGTTTTCTCTCCTGGGTGGCCCTTTGGCTCCATTCTGTCACTCACTCATGACACTGTGTTGCTTTACCTATTCTGCATCTTTTTTAAGGAGTAAATTCATAGGACTATTTGCACTTTAAACAGGGGAGGTTGGAGGCTACAGGTTTTACAAGACTTGAAGATGCCTGTGCTTTAACAGTCACCGTGTGGGAAATAGGATCAACACTTTGAAGTACAGCAGCTCAGCCCCAGGTCCTCCTCAGCTGACTCCACCCTTCAACACCACCCACTTTGGATATCTCTCTGTTCTCCATTATGCAGGGTTTACTGGGTGCCTACTAAATTTTGCCTCAGGCACAGAAGATATACCAGCCAATGATTTAAAAAAAAAAAAATTCTTTTAGTCACATTTCTCTTGTCTAGTTCAAGGTGGAACAACAAAGAAAAGATATGGAAAAAAGAGGAGGGAATTTGACAGGGTTTCTCTATGTAGCCCTGGCTGTCCTGGAACTCGCTCTGTAGACCAGGCTGGCCTCGAACTCATTGAGACCCACCTGCCTCTGCCTCCCAAGGGCTGGGATTAAAGGCGTGTGCCACCACTGCCCAGGGGGAATTCTTACAGTGTCTGCACTGCCTTCTAAGGATTGGAAAGAACTTTCCAGCACAGGACCCCACTGATACCAAGTTCTGAGATAGTGAAGAATTATATATACTTCTGAAACAATAGAAAGTCAATATGTCTGGTGAGCAGTGCATGAAGTAGAAATGTGTTCAGAACAAGATCAGAGAAGGGAGTATGGGCCAGTTAGAGTAAGATCTTGAGAAAAATGAGGAGTCTGGATTTTATTCTCAGTCTAATAAGAGAGTTGCACGTCAAAGTATAAACTGACTGGATTTATTCTTGAAAAGGTTGCCTTGGCTACATTGTGAATGACCATAGTGATGGGCACGAGAAGAAAGGAGACTGAAATCGCTACAGTGATGGTTGTAATCATCAGGAAGAGTGACCACATGGGCACTGGAAGTTTCTTCACAGTTACAGAAAACCTTTTACTGGAGTGTTAAAAATTTTTATTTGCTTTTACATCTCTCCAAAACATCATCATGACTGCTGTTATCCTGCCCAGATTCTGACAAACCGATGAAAAGATTCCAGCCACTCCTCCTCTACTCTAGGACTTCTGGGTCCAGCTCTACTTTAGCCAAATATTCAAGTGAAGCACAGATTGTGAAGTGTCTCAGAACTTTTAACAAGCCTCAGTGAAAGCAATAAATATGATGTTATGAAACAGCATGGAGCTAGAGCAAGGGCAGAAACCCGGCATTCTCTCCCCCCACTTGGGGTCTTGCCTACCAGCCCATTGTTCCAGGATTCCAGATTTGTTCTACTTTGTCTCTCGATACTTCCTCCAAAAGTACTGAATTGTGCAGCAGTCATCCAAAAAGCATGCAAGAAGCAAGTGAGGGAAATAATTAGTGGCTAATTAACCTTAAGATGATGCAAGAAACCTTCGCAGAAGTTTGCCTGAATGTTTCGTGCTAATTGAACCTATTCCTCATTAGCATCTGTGTTATGTGCTACTTTTTTTGATGAATCACAGATGACTAGTCTATGGAATCTTAGGGTAAGACCTTAGTAGAGACATGGGGTTTATTCTAATCTGATTCTCTAATTATATAATCTATGGATTTAGGTGATTTCCCCCACATCATTTACCAGTACAAAGCATGACACCACAGGTACCTTTTCTCACAAGGTGACCTTGTCTTACCACTTTCCCCAAACCTTTACTCTCCTCATCTGGTCACCTTCCCACTTTGGGGGCCCTTGTTCCAGTACCCTATTTCAACCACTCCCCTGCATGAGTGCTCAACTATCTTGATCCTCATTAACTCTATCATAAACACACAGCATCTATCATGACTAAACCCAACCTTCTACCTCTGACACACCTGTGTCCTAAGGTCTAATTACGGTTGGAGAAAAGTACATGATTGACAGACTCCGTTAAGTGCGAAAACACCCACCTCCAGGATCTTTGGTTCTTTCCTGTAGTCTTACTAAATTCCTTTCCCACTCTTGAACCACCCTCACCTTTAGCCTCCACCTCTGCAAGTCTGTGTCACCATTGTATCGTCACACTAAAGAAACCAAAGCAACCAGAAGAAAATTTCAGAATTTTCCACCAAATCTGCCCTCCCACCTTCCAAAATACCCGTAATATACATGACACTGGCAAATTGTCTATTTAAACTTGTTGAACGTGGATTCTGGGTGCAAGGAGGCCTTCCCTGGTCTCAGCCTCATGAATATTTATGTCAAGTGCCCTCCAAAATCTGCTGTCCTGGGTCAGGTTGGCCCCTGCCTCTGTAACAGGCAGAAAAGCAGCTAAGGGGATGATAATCATTGTGTCCTTGAGAACAGCTAGAAGATAAGCCATTTCCAAAGGATATAACTATCGATCATCCCATGATATAAAAATGCCTGTAGTGAGAACAGGAAGCACAAAGCTCTCAATCACGAACACAAGCTGACTGCCTCAATGCAGCTCCCCAGCTAATTTCTGCTAGATGTTATAAGCTTCTGTCTGATGATGTCATCTCTGTTTGCTCTCTCAATCAGGCCCCTCCAGTCATCTGTTGGTTTTTGTCAGTTCATGATTTGAAGACATTGGTATCCATCTGCTGCTTCCCATCTACCTGCTACTTTACATTCATTTGCTACACGCTAAACAAATTCATTTGAAACTGTAAGTACATCTTAGATCACTCTCCAGACCACACAAAGCGATGCCCCATTGTTTATATGCCCTCCTACCATTAAAGAGGGAAGCCTCCCTACGTTCCTTTTTTTTAACTAGACTTCTCCATCACTTCTTTCCTATTATAGATCACGGTTCTTGCATGGCCCCTCTGGCCCCTAATGCCCATCTTCTCTTTCTAGTCGACCTAAGAAGGGAAATTTTGTTCATGATGCTTGAATCTAGGCTGACATCCATGGGCAGTTTTTCAAGATGTTCTCTCTTATGGCTACTGTCATCTGATAGTTCACATGACTTTACTTGTAATAACCAAAGTTATTAGCTAGGGTTCTCAGTCCTCTTCTGCACAGGCTTTCCGGCTAGAAAGACCCAATACTGGGCATGGTAGAAGACCATTCCAACTGGGAATGGGCAGAAACTACAAGATCCATCAAGACATTGTGGGAAAGCCATATCATCATTTCCAATGCAAGATACAAAGCCAGCTCAGATTAAAAGAGACTCCAAGTTTTGTCTGGGGAGGCTACAAAGATTTGTGGCAATTTTTGTTTTGCTTTTGCAAATAAATCTTATAGTGCATATTTAAAATCTACAACATGATATAATAAGATGATATATTTAGTCAGATGGTTTGTGGAACAAACGAGGATATCCATCATCTTACTTTGTTACTATGGCCATATTTGGTCCAACACAGTCAAGAGAAATTGGGGGAAAAGTAATGCTTCATTTGCTGAAAATGCAAAGAATCCTACTTAAACTCTATACCTATTTGTTCATGGTGTTTATGTATCCAAATTGAATGTTCAGAGGGAGAACCGTGTCCCATGCTGTAACTGTCTATACCAACCAATTTCCTCCAAAGTTCCCCTTGAAGTAACACTAGAAATCCTCTAAGAAAGTCTCCCTCTTCCAGGCCTCCACCATCTCAGACACGCCTCCATTTCTACAGCAAAGCCATACCTGAGAACATCTGGGGAGGCTAAGAAGAAGGGACAGACTGCTAAACATGTGCTGTGAGTTTATTCTGAGCAAGATCAAAAGTCATTTCAAACACTCATTCAACTAAACCATAAAATATGTGGAAGTGAGAGAATTTTCAAAAATTCTCCCATGAATATAAAAAGAGGACTTAGATTATATTAGTTGCTTTGGAAGTGAGTGGTAACAGCTGATAAGAGGTGTGTCTAGGTTTGCCTAAGAAATTGGGTAGAAAAAAGAAGGTAATAGATATAAATTAGCTATTTAGAATAAAAGGTCCTGAGATAGGGCCTTGAAAATGTCAGGAGGCAGCTTAGCTAATGAAGGGAAAATCTAAAACATGGCAGGTATTCTAATGTGGAGAACATTGTGTTCTCTCACCAGTCTGCTAAATGTCTCTTAGTAGAGAGAGTATTGCCTTTATTAAGATCCCATTGTCAACTCATTAGCTAGAGGAACAGATTAGCTGGGCTTTGGTTTCTTTGAGGAAGAGTGAAAATTCCTCAGCATTCAGCGCTTTTCTAAAAAGAAAAACATTTTATGTGAACAGAAAGGAAAGTCCAGATTGTGCAAGCTGAGGAGACAGAGTGTATCTGGAGGAAGACACTGGGCTCCTAAGAAAAGGGAAACAGCGGTAGGAAAAAACTGAGGATGAGAGCCAGCACTGTACACACACACATGCATGTATGCACACATGTACACAAAGACAGCCATGTATACAAACACATACGTACACATCCATATGTACACTCATGCATATATGCACACAAAAATCTACCAAAGTCTACCAAAATTTATAAAATCCTGCATATGAATGGACCTTCCTTTATAGATTCCTCATGTCATATGTAAAAAAAAAAATCTAAGTTATTTCAGAAGAATAAGGGAATGTTCATTTAAACTAGTCCCAGAAAGGGGCTGGAACCAAGAATTGTGACATCTTTGTGCTCTCTGCCTCTCTGTTTCTTAACACCTTACCTTGCTTGTGGCAGAGCACTTGGCACCAGTACTTCCAGGCCTCACAACCCACAGCTCTACCACACGCTGAGCTACAAAGGATCCTGCTGCTGACCCAGCATGGGCCAGGTGTCCACTCATTCCAACGACATGAGCTGCCGCACACAAAAAGATGGTATCTCCCATCGCATGACAGTGAAGCTACTGGTCCAGAGGAAAACGGGAAGGATTCTGACAAAAGAGCAGTCGGTGTCTGCTGTGGATGGAATATCCGAGTCCCTCCAAATTTATGCTGAAATGTAATTCTCCAGCACCAAAGTATTCAATGGCAAGGAAGACTCAGTCCTCATGAACAGGGTTAGAACTCTTACCAAGGACTATTTTGTCTCCTTTTTTTCCTTCTACCACAGGAGGACACAGTAACAAGGTACCTTCTGAAAGGAGTCTACCTTACTAGACTCCAAGGTGGCCGGCACCATGAACTTAGACATCTCAGTCTCCATAATCGAAAGCAATACACTTCTGTTGTTTGAATAATTTACCTAGAATAAGGTGTTTGATTATAGCAGCAGAAACAGGAACCTATCAAGAGAATGTACACTACAGGTTGTATGAGGAAAATACTAAGAGACCAAGCTCTACAGGCCAATTAGTGAAAGAGTAAAGACCAGTCACACAACATTCAATGTCATAGAGCCAAAAATACAACTTTGTTTGTTTTTCCAGTGCTACGGATTGAACCAAAGTCTTCCCATAGGCTAGGAAGAACTCTACCACTAAGCTACACCCCCATCTCCAGTAACTTCTGAGAAACAATTTAACCACATAATTACTATTTTCCTCTTTGTTATCAAGTACATTATATCATTTCTGTCTCATTTTGTTTGTCTGGGTTATTTTTTTTTTTGAGACAGTCTCTATATAGACAGTCTTTTGTATAGCCTAGGCTGCCCTCAAATCTGGGATTCTTCTGCCTTAGTCTTTTTCTCACAGAAGAGTTTTTAGAAGACAGTAACAGGATAAAGATCATGCTACCAAGCAAACACACTATAAACAAGAAGGTGCAGCTAGCTATTCTTGTATTTGGTATAGTAAACTTCAAAACTAATCAGAAGAGATAAAGAGGGCACCACATATTTAAAAGAGGAACAAGACAACAAGAAGACATAACAATTGTAAACATTTATGCGCTAAATACCATAGCCCTAAATTTTGTGGAAAAAAAAAAAACACTAAGTCATAAAAAGCCATATAGGTCCTGACACAATAATATTGACAGACTTCAATTCCTTACTCTCCTGTCAGAGTAGATCTTCCAAACTAAAAGTCAGTAAAGAAACTTCAAAGTTAAATTACACAATAAACCAATGAGACTTAACTGCTGTGTTCAGAATATTTCAATCAACAAATAGAGCATGCACATTCTTCTCAGAAGCACATAGAACCTTCTCCAAAACTGGTCACATCATGGGCCACAAAGCAAATCCTAACAAATAAAAAAAAATCAAGATAATTCCCTGGATCCTATCAGATCATAACAAAAAAATTAGAAATCAACAGCAAAAGAGACTACTAAAAGTACAAAGACACATGGAGACAGAACGATACACTTTTGAATGAACAGTGGGTCACTTCAAATACTGTGGAGGAAACTAAAAAACTCTTGGAGTCAAAAGAAAATGAGAGCAAAATCTACCAGAACCTCAAGGATACAGTCAAGACAGCCCAAAGAGTGAAGTTTATATCTATAAGTGTTTGTGTTTTAAAAGAGAGATAGAGATTTCAAATAAAACAGTCTAATAATGCACCTCATGGCTCCAACAGATGGCACGGGATGATAGGGTAGGGTAGAAATGAATGGAATAGGGACTAAAAGAACAATATACAGAATCCAACAGAGTGGCTACTTTGAAAGGATTAACAATATTGACAAACCCTTGACCCCCCAAAAAAAAGAGAGAACACCCAAATTAACAAAATTTAAAGATTAAAGGGGTGTCATTATCATTAACTCCAATGAAATCCAGAACATCATTGGGGAATACTTTGAAAACTTATATTCCAAAAAAGTTGGAAGACCTAAGCAACAAACAAAAAAAATGGGGGGAGGGTTGAGTTTGCAAATGCCTATGACCTGCCAAAATTAAAGTCAGAAGAAATAACTAACTTATACAGATTCATTATAAGTCATGATATTGAATCTAAAATCAAAAATCTTCCTACAAAGAAAAGACAGGGTCAGTGACACGGCTCGGCAGGTAAAGGTCACACATGTCTGATGACCTGAGCGCAATGCCTGGAACCCACCTACAGGGGAAGGAAGGAACCAACCTGATGACGTTGTCTTTTGATCTCCACACATGTGCTACGGCATGTATACACACACACACACACACACACACACACACACACACACACACACACACACTTTAAAAAAAAAGAAAAGAAAAACTGAATCCAATCAGCCAGGTCTACCCACATGACTACACAGAGTTTCCAGTGTGTTAAATTGTTGCAAGAATATTTCTTGTATTTATCAGTAGACACATCTGAGTTTTTCTGTCAACCCGGAGAACTCAAGGCAGAAAAACAAATTTTATCACTGGTTATTATGAGCTCTGTTCTCTCCTTTCAAACACCAAGACCTAGGTATAGTATGAAGAATTTAGACTTTCACTCCAGACTCAGGACTAAATCCTAGCCCCATCACTGACCACCAGAAGAACCATCACATTAATTACCTTACCAGATGTCCTTTCATCTTTGAAATGGAGTGTAGCACCTAGCACAGGAGGTACTGTAATGGTTCAATCGGTATAGCAGACATTATGCCTTAGCCCACATTCTTTCGGAAATTTTTCAGTTTTTTTGCTCTAGCCATTATATGATAACCAACTTCATGCAATACAATCTGATAGTCCAAGACAGCTCCATAATTTGAAGAATCTAGTGAAAATAAAAAGCCAGTGTCTCTGGTTATAAAATCAGTCAGAATTTCAAGACCCAGAGCCTTTTGAGGTTGCACAGGTTGTGTATCTGCCAACAGCTCCTTCCCTCTCTCCCCACACTGTACCAAAATCATCTACTTGTGCTTCAGAGCTTCTTGAACTCTACGGCACCAAAAGCATGAGTGGTTACAACCTATGGGTCAAGGTTGGCGCAACAGAGGAGGGAAACCAGTGGGTAAATACCATCTTCGTCTGTTATGCTGACGGGCAATTTGGAAGGGGTTTCTACAGGAATCCCTACTCACCTTCCTCTGTCATGCTGATAGGCAATTGGGGGGAAGGCGGGTCCTACAGGAATCCTCGTCAAGGAGGATCCAGCTTCAGCTGTCCATAGCTGTAATCTGCTGATGATGTCAAGAATCAACTTTCCTCTTTTCTCTCACCTGCCCACAAGTTTTGGTCTTAAACACTGTCTCGGGATTAGACATACTATGGCAAACGCCCTTATATAGTCCTCCTCAACAACCTTATCAGCATGCTCTTTGTCCCCTTCCAGATTGCAAGAGCCAGTGAAGAAAAGTTTCGGGGCGCAGGGAGGGGGGGTGTCAAAATCCCACCATAACAACAAAGAAGAAAACAAAAGGGTTCCTCTTCTCCTCACACATCCAACAGCCTTTGCTTCAAACTCATAGACTCATTTTCTCTTTAAACTCTCTGATAGAAGATTCCAGACATTCCATTTATTAAAGTTCTGTTTTCTCTGACATCCATTTGGCCTTGATCCTATAATAATCTCACTGGAAGAGAAAGCATGATCATGACTCAGGCTCTGAATAGGGCAGGAGAGCAAGATTCATGATCTTACCAATAACATGGTAAACTAATTTAAAGGAAGTGAAGTACTCTCAAGACATCACTTTAGAAGAATATAGGACAATTGGATCCTTGACCAGCTGAGAACCTCATTCTGATAGCTATTAAAAATTTATAAATCCTACTTGCTTTATATCCCGTGTTACAGGATTGTACTTTTCTTTCTCAAAATAGAATCCTTTGTCTTATATCTTTAATTCATCAGCACAGTTTTCCAGCAACATGTCTCAGAAACAATATTAGAGCAGGAAGGCTACATCAAACTCACTTGTCAGTTCAGGTCCTGACACCTGCTAGATGTCCACCCCTAGACACATTTCACTAAAAGTTCACTTCAACGGAGACCAATCGGAGTCTCTACCAGATTATTGGATTTTTTTTCTACACTGTTGGATATAGGACTGACCACTTTGGGCACAGGCAATCTATCACAGGTTTGTCCCTGGAGAGAACTGACTCTCATTCCCTCAGCAACTCTTCAGCTAGAGCAGGGGCCTTGTGAGCTCTTCCTGAATCCTTGCTTGAGTGTGGACTGGTATAGTCTTTATAGAGGTCTTCAGGCAACCCTACTGTTGAGAGTACATAGCTACAGCATCCCTGTCATGTGAGGAAGACACTATACATTCTTAACAAATAAAAAATGGGTAATTGACTTTTGCACAACTGTAAAACATGCATGCAATAGAAACTTATTCAAAATAAGGGAGATACATGTTAAAGCAACACTAGACACCAGTTTACCCACTAACTAGACAATAATCAAAAAGTCCAGCAATACTCTATAAGTATTTGTGGAAATATACAACTAATTCAACCTTCTTGAAGTAAAATTTTGCAATAACATATATCAGATAATCTACTCTTAACAGAAAATTCCTTTTCCAGGACTTTGTCCTTTAGATACATTCAAACAAGTACTCTGTGTTGAATGTTTAAGGTATTTGCCACAGCACTATGATTTAACAAAAGATTGAAAACAACCTACATGTCAGTAGGTGACTGACTAAATCAATTTTAATATATCTGTATAATGAAAAATTCTGTAGACACAAAATTTAGTGAGGATTTTTTTGTAACAATATGTAATTTGATGATTTTAAATATTTTCATGATTTTTAATGATTTTAAATGTTAAGTTTTTTAAAACCACAAGGTGTTTTAAGGAATGAGTATTTTATTATCTGCCTGAAGAAGAGGACTATATCTGCATATGCTTGCACATAATTAGGCAATTCTGGAAGCATATTAACAAAACTAATAGCACAGTTTCTAAGGAGGAGAGCTAGATGTTTGAGAACAGAATGGAATGGAGGTTTTTCACTACATGCCTTTTGTAGCTTTTGAAGCATGTGAATATATGCTCTAATTCAAAATAAAAACAGGGCTGAGGAGATGGCTCAGTGTAGAAGAACATTTGCTGAGTTCAAATCCCCAGTGCTCATATACAAAGCCTGTAACCCCAATGCTGTTGGGGCACAGAGACAGGAGGATCCAGGGGCTTGCTGGCTGCCAACTTAGCTTGGATTCAACAAGAGACCTTGTCTCAAAGGAATAAGGTGGAGAGTGTCAAAACAGGACATCAGACATCCTTCTCTGGCCTCTGTGCCCACCTATGTCCACACACACACACAAACACACACACACACACACACACACACACACACACACACACACACACTTACTTTTTAAGACAGGGTCACACAACATAGCCCCAGCTGACCTAGAACTCACTGTGTAGACCAGGCTGGCCTTAAACTCAGAGAGATCCCTGCCTCTGTCTCACTAGTGCTAAGATTAAAGGCATGTACCACCATGGCCAACAATATTTTTTATTTTACTAAGGAAGATAAATTAGTAAATTTTAATGTCTTCTTTTAAAATTTGGGGAATGTGTAAAACAATTATGAAGCTTTTGCATTTTGAATATAAATCTGAAGAAAATAAAGGCCAAAAGGGACAGATAAGGATTTAAACAATATGGTGTCAGTGAGGGTATCTGGAATCAGTTAGTATGACCAGCAGCAGCAGCTCCTGAAGAACCATCAGAAAGCAATAAATATGACTGTTAGGTAAGTCGTTATTTAAACAGCCCTGGTAAGAAGGCACTTACGTGCAATTCTCTTTTAAAATGTCCTTGGGATCAAGGGCACATTTGCCAGTGGCTCCTTGAATATTCTTTCATCTTCTAGTTCCTTCTATTCTCCATTCCTAGTCCTTGAAGTTGGCCCTGTCAAAAGCCTAATGGTGGCCTTGGTCCATACAGTTGTGATTTCATTTCTTTACAATCACATAGCAAAAGCCTGAATTCTGTGCAGACACTTTACTTTCTTCCTTCAAACACATAGTATTAACACGGTCTGTATAAAACTGGACATGAACATGCACAACCCTGTAACCACATGCCAAGCAAAGAAAACCCCGTAATTCTTCACCTCAGGACTCCTGAAGACAGGTAGTGCTCTTAACACACTTCACTTAAGCGTGTCAAAGACCCCCAAGACCTATTTATAAAGTTCACCCACTCTCACTGCAGAGAAAGATCTGTCTGCTTCATTCATAGAAAAATATGCTGGGGGTGGGACTGGAGAGATGGCTCAGTGGTTAGGAGCACTAGTGGCTCTTCCAGAAGACCTGGGTTCAATTCCAAGCACTCAACTGGAGACTCACATCTGTAATGCCTGTCCCAAGGGACTCTACTTCTAAAGGATCTGATGCCTTCTTCTGGCCTCTATTGGCACTGCATGCAATTGGTACACATATACTCAGGCAAAACACCCATAAACACGAAATAAAAATAAAGGTTTGCGCCAGGCGTTGGTGGCGCACGCCTTCAATCCCAGCACTCGGGAGGCAGAGCCAGGCGGATCTCTGTGAGTTCGAGGCCAGCCTGGGCTACCAAGTGAGCTCCAGGAAAGGCGCAAAGCTACACAGAGAAACCCTGTCTCGAAAAACCAAAAATAAATAAATAAATAAATAAATAAATAAATAAATAAATAAATGTTTAATTTTTTTAAAGAATATAAATAAAAGTATTCTGTATTTTATCTGTGCATGTACCATTTCACAGTACACATGCCACTTAGTGGCTCAGGAGGTAGTGTACATACATCTTAAGGCTATTTGTATGTAATGAAAATGGCCAAGAATATAGTTTTGATACATAACACTAGAGTGTAGACACTAGAAATTGTACCCAACAACTCACAACACTTTAACATTCATTTATGATCATAAAGCAGAGGGTCAGTGACAGACTAAAGCAGGAATAATGCAAGGATAGCTGTTTTTCCTTGGCTTTGGGAGAACTGCACTGATTTCACATGTTAATGAGTATAACAGAGGCTTTTGCACACTTCTTAAGAACTATGCAGTATATAGCCCAACAACAGTAGCACAACTCTGCAAACACAAATACACTGATGTGAAAATCTTCTAGTTAGTTAATTTTCATTTATGAAAACCCAACTTTAGTCAACTTTTACACTTAAAAAAAAAATAATAGTCCTAATTTGTAATCTAAAATTTAGAGGCTAGGAAGTGTTTTGTCTCTACCTTTCTCATTTGTAAGATAATATTTATTCTTACTCCATGGGGTCCTTTTAAGGATCAGATGATAAAACATACTGTAACAAAATTTTATAAACTACAATCAGATCTGTATATTTTTCAAATGTAAATTATACCTTCCTCCAATGATCATGCAACCTTGAGAACCCATGGGCAAAAGTTGAACTATGAAAGATCTCAAAGGATCCTTATAAGACTGGAGAATTTTGGCAAAGGCTAACATTTAGTTGACTAATTAAAATTAAAGGTATCATAAAACGCTGTTTTGAAATTAACATGTTGTGGATCTGCTGATAGGTCTATACAGTGTGCTGATATTTGATCAACGGAAAAAATTTCCTAGCCAGAGGGGTTTCTTTGGTACAGCCAAGCCTCTAGTCCCTGACAAGCAACTGTTGAGGAAATAAAATAAGCCAAATTTCACATTCCCCCTCGGGAAATATGCCCTGCAGATATTTAATAACACACTCTGTTTCTTTGCAATCCTTATATTAGTATATGCAAACTCACCTTCAGGATCTGTTTTAATTACAAGAGTGTCATGCATAAAACATGGAGAGTCATTTTAACGTGTTCATTATCCAGCACTTCATTCTTCGACTCACAAGGCAAGTTTACTCACAGTGTATTTGTTGATTCTTAGTCCTAAGGTTTCTACAGGTGTCAATTCAGCTGAAATCAGAGGCAGGTGCCCTGACTGGGAGGCTGTGATCAGTCAACATACTAAAAATCTTGTGAATACCAAGGCAACACTAAGTCTGTGCTGGATCCTGTAGGGCTCTGATTATGGAAATAGATTCACATGTTTTAATAATGTTAGGGGCCCTGGTACTTTTCCAAATGAAGCCTAATGTATCCATGCAGGTTAGAGCTGATGTAACACTTCAAAACGTTCTTTTTTATTAGGCAGAGAAATGATTGCCATCTGGCTATGCATTTCCCGAACTTTGATAAGGCAGCTCAGTGTTTAGTCAGACATGTTGAAGACATTTAACCCTCCAAAGTCTCAGCTTCTGTGAATATTGAATCATTAAATAATTTCAGGGGAGACATTTTCAAAAGCTCTTTCCTGAAATCAAAAGCAATTTAAGAAATCCCAAGATACCAGAGGCTGGAGGTATTGAAATGTAATTAGTTGATAGATATACTATTTTTTTTGTCTTTTGTTTTTTGTTTTTTGTTTTGTTTTTTTTTTTTTTTGAGACAATGGAACAGAAGTGGTCTCTCCGATGAGAATCCAAGTAAAATGTCAGGGAGGAAATAAACGTGTAAATAAAGCTAGAGAACTTCAGAAGATAAAGCAATAGGAAGTTATAAGAATTGCGTAGTGGCATTAAGCACCAAGGGCAACTTAGGTGTTGTTTTTTTGTTTTTTGTTTTTATAATAAAAGTTAGCTGCCCTGAGGAGAGAGAGTCTAATTGAATTGGTGTGCAGGCGTCTGAAAGGAAAGCAATTTTGATCAGCCACCAAAAAGGAGATTTGAGACCTGAATGAAAAAAAAAAAAAAAAAAAAGAGTAAAAACTTTCCCATTAAGGGAAGATAAAACCAGACCTAACCCATGATGTCTCCATTTAAGTCACAAAATAAGCCTGGGTATGTGTGTAATTGTTTGACACAGTTCATCCACTTTAGAATTGCAGTGTGCGACTGGACCGTCTTGGCAGGACACAGACTCTCATATATGAGAAAAATTCGTTGTTTACCATCTGGATTGTACCACACTAATATTTAGATAGTTCAAGTTGCTTCCATGCCCTTAAGGAGGTAAGCCAAGTTAGAAAGGGCAACTGGAAATGTCCAAAGAAAGGCCAAAATGTCTGTCAGCTTGTCTCTAAGCTCGTGAAATCCCTAGCGTAAAAGAAATGAGACATTCCCCCAAGAGTCTCTTACCACTGACTGCCATGAAGACCAGTCTTCAGCAGTTCAGGGTTTGAAGGGGAGCCAACAGAGTCAGCGGACTATCCCTAAACTTGACTTTTCTATCTGAGGGAATAAAACTTAATTCTCAGGGGCCAGTGATGGGGGCTAAACTTAACTCTCTGGGGCTGGCAAAAAAAAAAAGGTGGGGGAACACACACACACACACACACACACACACACACTCTCTCTCTCTCTCTCTCTCTCTCTCTCTCTCTCTCTCTCTCTCTCTCTCTCTCTTAGGGTCTTTCTTCTTTCTTTCTCTCTCTTTATTTCTTTTCGTACCTCTACCCAGATGTACCTTCTATCTCTCTTGATGCCTTTCTTCTCACTAACTTTATTTTTTTCCTTACAACTTATATAGCCTAGGAAAATCTTTCAAGAAGTATAAAAATCACAACGTGGTTACATACTATTTTTCAAGTGAATGATTACAATGCAAACAAGTAAAAAAAAAACAGCATGTTTTCCATATCCTTTCATGATTAAAGTTTTACATATTACAGGTGAAAAATTATTCCCAAGAACCCACATACATTCATGTCCAAGCAATTTGTTATAGATTAACAGAGTGTAAGCAAGCAAAGTATTTTTCTCAGGCAGTTCTTTTACCGGCAGGCTGTGTTTTGCAGTTGCAAAGGAAGGATCCATCACTTCATTACTTATCTCAAAAGGTAATCTTTTTTTGTTGTTGTTTTGTTTTGTTTTGTTTTTTCGAGTCAGGGTTTCTCTGTGTAGCTTTGTGCCTTTCCTGGAGCTCACTTGGTAGCCCAGGCTGGCCTCGAACTCACAGAGATCCGCCTGGCTCTGCCTCCCGAGTACTGGGATTAAAGGCATGCGCCACCACCGCCCCTCAAAAGGTAATCTTATAAGGAATCTCAAAAGAATCACAAATCCAAACCTTTATGTACGAAAAACAATCGTCAGTTCTATTTTAAATCCTCAGAGTGTATACCAATTCATCAATAGCCTTTTCTATCAGGAAGCTGAGGGCAGAAATGGGTACAAGGAATCAATCATCACCTTTGATCACCAACCCATCCTAGCAAGAAAGGCACGTCAGCTAATGATAATTGGGCTGCTTTGTTCTTGTTCCCTGACCTTAACGAGTCTCTCACTCAGCTATATGTTTTTCTAAACTTTAGATTGTTTCCCCAGGGTTTTCACCTCAAAGCTATTAACAAAAACACCTTAATCTCTCAACATTAAGATTGAAAGAACTTGAGCTAACTTAGCTTCTGGGACTCAGTTATTTTTCTTAATCATTATCCTTCGCCACAGTCTATATATGGCTCCTCAAGAGAAACTCGTGTTCTAGCAGAGTGACATTTCCTTACTCTATTTTCTGTCCTCTGCAGGCTCTGCTTTATCAGGGGTAGGGCAACACCGTATCTTGCTTTTACCTATATTAATTTTCCTACTAAGCTAACTTCTATCATAATCCCTTACTATATTTACTAAAGACCCCTCAATCATCAAAATTCTATTTAAACTAACACTATTATTGTATAAAATCATTGCTTCAGTTAAACAGTGCAGCTTAGGAGAAAACCATCTTCATAATAATCCACAGGTAAAAATGCCCAGTAGAACGGGACATTTCCAAGAGATAATCCTATCAGATTAGGGTCAGTGGAGATTTCCGCATACCCATTCACACCATGCCAGATAACAGAGAAAAAATGGCAGCGGCAAACATGTAAAGACACAGCCGTAGCAAGAGACCTTCTGGGACCCAGGCCCTGGAGGGAGGGCTCTTGCCTATCTGAGATTCACCCATTGGAACTTTGATTCCTGATGGACTGACTTCCTGAACCTCAACTGCCACCTGCTGCCCCTCTGACATGCCACCGGCAGCCTCTGATGATGAGGAGCCAAGATTCCTCTACTGGCGTATACAGCCTTCTATTCCCCGTCCACTTCTTTAAAGATATAACCTGTACATTTTAAACTTTAGACATTTTAAATAGTATCAGCCCACTCCTCAATAAATAACTTTTCAAATAACTTTGTAAAAAGGAGGGAGCTGCTCTTCACAGAGTCTTGTCAAAACTATGAAACTAAAATCCTAACACAGTATCTTAAAGCAGACAGAGAAAGACCAAACTGTCTTTCTCATTACATGTCTTTTACCTGCTTATTCCGTGTGTCTCTCTTATCCGGCTGGAAGGATTATCACCATTCAGAGAAACATTTGGTCACAAACCTGCTACCGATATTTAATTTTTTTATGTCCTATCTCTCCAATCGGATAATAAAGTTCTGGTGATCAGTATTGAGTGCCACTCTGCCTCCAGGCATTGCAAGCACAGAGAAGGTGTTCTGCTAAATGCTTGTATGATGAAATAATTACACAAATAAATTTCTATATAACTCCATGTTTCCTGCTATCCTTTCCTATAGCATTACTTTAATTTTACTACACCTGCTGCCCCTGTGCCCAACACAAATTGGCTTTAATAGGTTTATTGGGGAACATTTGAAAAAAAAAATGTTCCCCAAAAGTAGTAGTACTAAGAGGTGTGGTCTTGTTGGAGGAAGTGTGTCACTGTGGGGGTGGGCTTTGAGGTCTCTTTTCTCAAGCTTCACTCAGTGTGACAGTCAGTCGACTTCCTGTTGTCTCTGAGTCAAGATGTAGGACTCTCAGCTCCAGCACCACATCTGCCTGCAAGCCGCCATGCTCTCTATTCTGATGATAATGGACTGAACCTCTGAAACTATAAGCAAGCCACCTCGATTAAATATTCTTATTTATAAGAGTTGCCATGGTCACAGTGTCTTTTCACAGCAATAAAAAACCCTAACTAAGACAGTTATTTAAAAAAAAATAAAAAGAGGATGCAAAGTTGAGAGTAGGTGGCAAGGGGTGGGGTTTGGAGTTTGAAGTGGACCTGGAAGAGTTAGGGGTGACTATAATCAAAATTTAATGTATGAAATTTTCCAATAATTAAAACACTGCACTTTAAAAGAAATTATCTTCTCACTTACAGTGTCACTTCACTCAGGAAAAATCGTATCAAGCTAAATCTGAGAAAATATTCACCTACCCACGAAAACGGATGAATTAACATAAAAATTGACAATTTATAGCCACATTATTATGAAGCATGATCCTAATTAGTCTTATCAATAAAAACCAAGAGTCAAATATTGGAGTAATAAACTAAAAGGTCAGAGAAGCAGAGCAGCAGGCACTAGAGAATCCTCAGACGGAAAGGGGGCTGAGATCCTGTCTCCACCCACCTTATGTTCCTGTCTCCACCTCCCAGTTGTGCTGGGATTAAAGGCCTGAGCCTCCCAAGTGCTGGGATTAAAGGTGTGAGCCACCATTGCCTGGCCTCTATGGTTAACTAGTGGCTAGCTCTGCCCTCTGATCTCCAGGCCAGCTTTATTTTTCAGAACACAAGCAAAATATCACAGAGCATTATTACTTTAAGAATCAAGGGAAGGCCAGGCAGTGGTGGCAAACATGTTTAATCCCAGCACTCAGAGGCAGAAGCAAGCAGGTCTCTGTAGTTCAAGGTTAGCCTAGTCTACACAGCAAGTTTTAGGATGGCCAGGGTTGCATAATGAGACCCTGTCTAAAATAGTAATAACAACAATAATGATAATAATAATCAAGGAATACAGTGCTTGACCATATTTCTGACCAGTTTCACGAAAATTAATGTCAACCCAGAGAATAAATAGCATGAAAACAAACAGCAGCTTAATGGCTAATGTTGAGCTAGCTACAAGGGAAATTAGGTTCAGGGAGAGAGGTCTGCTACAAAATGCCATGCATGGACAACCTGAATTCCTCAATGAAGAGAGTACAATACCAGGATGGACCAGTGCTTCTCAGCCTTTGCTTTGCTAGTTATTTTTTCTCTTTGCTGGTACAGAATGCCTGATGAACAACGGTTCATTTGGTGGCGGCTCACAGTTTTAGGGTACAGTCAGTCTTCCAGGACAGGGAAGGGTGATGAAGCCAGTTATATCGCATCTGCAATCAAGAAGCCAAGAGACATAAATACTGATGCTCAGTTTCCTTTTTCCTTTTATACAGTCTAGAATCAGGGATGGTGCCCCTCACATTTAGGGTTAGTTTTCTCACCTTCATTAACCCAGTCTAGACACTCCCTCAAAGGCGGACCCAGACTGGTTAGATGGATCACTTGGTAAAGGTGCTTGGCACACAAGCCTAAAGAGTTTGATCTCTGCAGTGCACATAAAATGCCAAATACGCTGGCATCCATCTGTAACCCCAGCACTCCTACGGTGAGATGGGATGCAGAGAAAGGAGAAGCTGAGGGACCAGCCAGTGGAAGTTCGCAGTGTGAAAGAAACAGCAAGAGAGACCTCACCTCAAAACACGGTGGAAGAAGAGGATCAACTCCCAATAGTTGTCTTCTGACCTCCGTATATATACCCTGGCATGCACATGCCTGATCTCATATGTATATATCATACATACCAATTATTATTATTATTATTATTATTATTATTATTATTAATTATTAAAAATAAAGACCCGCTCAGAGGTTTCCTAGGTGATTCTAGATCTGTAAAGCTGACAGTCTCACACTTGCTAAAAGTAGAAACCGGGGAAGCTTTGAACAATACCAACACTGGTCACTTACCCCCCAGAGATTCTGGTTTGCTTTGCCTGGGATGTTCCTAGTCATCGGTCATTCTGTAAGTTCTCCACATGACTGCACTGCATGTCCAGAGTTGAGAACCATTTGGTTAAATGATAGAAAATTACAAATAAGCTTTCTAAGAACATGCTTACATTTTGCTGTGTTCATTCCAGTACTAAGTAAGACATCTGAACTACCCAGAAGTACGTCATTCTTTTTTCTTTTTCTTTTTTCCTTTTTTTTGGGGGGAGGGGGCGGTTTGGAGACAGGGTTTCTCTGTATAGTTTTGGTTCCTGTCCTGAATCTGGCTCTGTAGACCAGGCTGGCCTTGAACTCACAGAGATCCACCTTGCTCTGCCTCCCCGGTGCTTGGATTAAAGGTGTATGCCACCGTCGCCCAGCATCATTCTTTATATATATAAACTTAAATGTTAACATCTACAGTACACAAGTCTGTAAAGTCCCAAATAAATCAATCTATCAAATTTACACTGTTTCATCAGAGCCAAAATCGTAACCATTCTGTAACTAACGCTAGATCTCCAAGCCTAGTGAGCCTCCTTGGACTTTCAGAACCTAATGTGATAAGAGCTAAATCAATCTAATTTAGTGTGTGTGGGGGGGGGGAAATCAGGAGAAACTGGTATGTGGCCCAGTGCTCCAGCACTTACCTAGCTTTTGAGATACTCTGGGTTTTTTCTCAGCACCACAGAAAGGGGAGAAGTGATAGGCAGTATATTTAATCAGCTAATAATTGAAAATGACCAGAAAAGATTCCATATCAAGCATAATTTAAGCCTCAGTGTCACCAAGACTTGGTTTGCTCCTCTTGCACGTGCCCTTGCTCCAGTCCTTATCTTTCCTTTCTTCTGATGGTGATGATTTTTTCTCTGCCAGTGCACATCTTCCAAGTGGTAGGAACCCCAACTTCATATCCTCACAGCATTTTGACTCGAAAAGCAACAGGGGATCTTCATGACTGAAATCAGTATTAAAAAATCCCAGCCAAGGGCCTGGAAGACTGACGAGATCACAAGCAAGTCCTTAAAAACAACTAGAAGTAGAATCTTCCCATAAATGTAACACCAGGCAATCAGGCTGAGGGGTTTTATTTCTTTTTTTTTTTTTTTTGTTTTTTTTTTTTTTTGTTTTTTTTTTTGGTTTTTTGAGTCAGGGTTTCTCTGTGTAGCTTTGTGCCTTTCCTGGAACTCACTTGGTGGCCCAGGCTGGCCTCGAACTCACAGAGATCCGCCTGGCTCTGCCTCCCAAGTGCTGGGATTAAAGGCGTGCGCCACCACCGCCCGGCTCAGGCTGAGTTTTAAAAGGTTGCTGTGAATGAACATTTGGAAGAAGCAGAGAGGAGACCAAGTGAGAAAGGTCTAGGTGTCTCCTAACCGGAGATACAGTGGTTGTATTAGACAGAGGCCACGGCAATGGCGGACTATGGCTTAAAGAGGTGAGTTTGAGTTGTATTTTGAAAGTGAAAATGACCTTAGAACGACTTCAGCAAAGGAAGGAAGAGATGGTCATAACAGGGCTCCTGACCTTAACAGTCTCCAGACCTTAGCGCAACTGACTCCATGATGGAAGCGCCATTCTGGCCGTAAAGCTCAGCACGTAGACCGCATACCAGCCAAAATGAAAACAAAGACAGAATCCGTCAAAGCCCATAGATCTGGGAAAGCCTCTAAATGTACTGACCTTGTTTTTTGGCTTCTGTGGTTGGCTAACTGTTCTTGTTAACTGAAGTATGTCAACCCAGGGCATGGTTTTTTTTGAGATTAAAAGCTCACCATCAGAAATAGTCGTGTAGTCACTGGGATCCCAGACACCCAGTGTAGTCAATGGTAAGCTAATAAAGACTTTCTATTGGCTTAACCTCATGTCCAAGCAATCTTCTCTGGTGACTACCCCACAACAATGGTCCCATTAGTTTTAGAAACTCTACTTTGGCAAGTAGAGATATATTGAAGAGAATGAGCTTTAAAAGTAGAAACTAGTTAGGAGAAAGGAGTTCTCTATATTTAAACCTGTGATAAAGCAATGGAAACACAAAAAGAAACATGGAATGGACTGAAGGGAATTGAAGAGTATGTTGTACAGTGACTGAATTGAATTTGGAATATCCCAAAAGGGAGATCCAAATGACTCACTATTTTCTGACCTGGGAAGGTAAGAGGGTAGTGACATTGTTAACTAAGATAATTTAGAAATAATAGCAAGTTTGGAAGGGGTAGATTATAAATTTAGTTCAACATATTAAATAGTCAACATATTTATAGTTCAACATATAAAAAATAGTCATCTATGTAACAAAAATGGAGACCAGTTCACACTGCAAAGCTAACTCTAAGATCAACCTAACTCTGAAGTCATGGCATTGGACAGCTATTGCATAAATACAAAGAGTCAGAACTCAAGGTAAAAGTACAAGTAGGAGAGTGAAGGGGGAAAAAACATTTCAAATAAATAAGAAATGGCACATTCACAAATTATGCCCAGTAGAACAGTATAAGGGGTGTTTTGCTCACCTGGCATGAGCCCCCAAAGAGGTCTAGCATGAGTGAGAGTAAAGACTTTTGTGTGGTGGTAAAACAAAATGCATTCTGACCTCACCCCTTCCCAGATCTAACTCAGGAGCTCTGAAGAAGAGCATTAGTCTCTTGGTGAGGACACAAGGGGGGGGGGGCCTGGAATTTTGAGGTATCAACCAAGGAGACCAGTTGTTCCACTACCCAGCTTCTTAAAAACCATAACTAAATGTGAGAGTTGTGGAAACAGTGGATACATATGTACCACATTTTCAGTTTCCATTCATCTGTTCCTTATTTGGCTTCTGCTCCCCTGCTAAAGGGAAATGCTGTTTGCACCTATATTGGAACCTCTGCTACTGTGGAAAAGGGATTGGGATGCTGGAGAAGCAAAATGGGAGAAAGTTCAGCAGAGGAAAGCTTCTTAAATTGCTCCCACTTGCCTCCCCTTGTCCCCTCAGAAATCTTTGTGGACCTATAGATGTACATTTTTGAAATAGGCACACAAATCAAACATCTACTGACAATAAATCATAAAGAAATTTATTTTAAAACAATTCTGCTGGGTGGTGGTGGCACATGCCTTTAATCCCAGCACTCAGGAGGCAGAGGTAGGTGGATCTTTGTGAGTTCAAGGCCAGCCTGGTCTACAGAGCGAGATCCAGGAAAGGCGCAAAGCTACACAGAGAAACCCTGTCTCAAAAAAAAAATTCTTTGGTATACATATAATTTTACTATATAATAGAGATCAAAGAAAATTTGCATAATAATATGATTTTTAACATAATTAAATCTTGGGTGACTATTTGATACCATAGTATCCAGAACATCTTCAAATATTTTTCAGGGTTGATAACCTGATTTTATAATTGTTAATATCAAGAAAACCACTTTATGTAAATATATGGTTATAAAATTGTAAAATATATGTAGGAAAACTTCAGAAATTGTTGGAAATTCTGCCTAATTCCATTTAGTAAATTTTATCTATGAAACTCAAGTCATCAATTCAAACAGTAACTTTTTGTATAAGGCACATGTATAAGCATGAGTGTGTGGTATATGTATGTGTTCATGCATATACATGCATGTACAGGCATTGTGTGTAAGCCAAAGGTGTCTTCAATTGCTCCCGATTGTGTTGCTGTGTGTGTAAGTGTGTATATGACCCAGAGGTGTCTTCAATTGCTCTCCAATTTCTTTTGAGACAAAGTCTTTTATCCCATCTGGTGCTCAATGCTTTAGCTAGGCTTTCTGACACGTGTGTGTGTGTGTGTGTGTGTGTGTGTGTGTGTGTGTGTGTGTAATATATATGTGTATATAATATATTCATATGTAATCAGTTTTATATATGTGTATATAATATACACACATATATAATCAGTTCTGTATAATATATATATGTAGTATACATATATATAAATCAGTTCTGTTCATCTAGAAAATCCCTACAAATATTATCATACCTAATACCTTGTATGCTAATTTTTAATTAATTTAATTTAAATAAAAAAGAAAGTAAGTATGAGTACCCATTGGCTCTGGGTCCTATCCATCTGTCCCTGACTTCCAGTCTTTCTCTTCCATTGTTCATGTTCATTCTAATGAAAGCAGTGAATTTATCTTCTGTCTTTTTAAATCTTCCAGCAGCTATGAATACTCCTTGTAGAAAACTCATTTTGCATTTGAGGAAAAGAACTGGGTTTGAGACCTGACCACCACACCAGGTAAGACAACAGACAAGCCTCCTGGACTCTCTGGACCTATGAGTGAAAGAACTGAGAGTTTCTCTGCATCATAGAATTGTGAGGAAACAATAGACCCTGCACATAGCCGAGAGCCATAAACCACAAAGCTTTATCAACATTGAAACATTATACTTGGTGACTAAAGTTTCCATTGACTCCATCACAGACCCCCCCCTTCCCTGCATTAACCTTCAACTTTAATCAGTTGTCTCCAATCTAACATTAGCACAGACTGTCGTTATGTGTGAAGCTCTGTGCTAGGAGCTAAAGATCCTGAAGAGAAGGAGCTGGAGCTGCATGAGCTCAGCTGTGCTATTGAACACCACAGAATAGAACAACCTTGAGACATGTTGTGCACAGTAATGTCTGCTGTTCTTACCGTCTAAGGTTTTTCCTTCCCTTTTCCTCTTTGTATTCTTTAACTTACTAAACTTCATGAATGCCAAGAGAGCAAACATGTTCTCCATTACTGAAACAGCCATAGAACATCGTGTTCTCAGAGACAAAAACTCTTCCTGCTTATCAGTCCATTTAAAGTTAGAGCATGATATAACAACAAATTATATTTCTTAGTTATAAATGGAAAAGTTGACAGATTCTCAAGACTCTAATTCTTCCCTTAATTACACAGCTCCTTCCCTACCCACAAGAGTCTGTTCCTGGTCCTAAAGTCCTAAGATTTCCCTACAGTGGTGAATGTGTGTAAGAGCAAAGCTTCTTTGCCTAGGTTAGGATTAGACTCTTTGTGCATCCTCTGTATTCTACCATATTGTCTGATGGGCTTACCAAGGATCCCCTGCCCAAGTGAAAGAGTATATAGAGCTGGTCTTTTTTCCTAGTCATGTTGAAGAAAGAGGAGAATTTAAAAAAAAAAGGGAAAGAAACAGAGTGGGAGAGGGAGCCATCCAATACAGATCACCACCTCAGAAACCATAATGTGAAATAACCACTTCTAATCTCTTTAGAGCCCTCTGAATCGTGTACCTTCATGCTGGGTTTAGCCTTGAGGTCTAGTTATGTGTCCCTGAAGACTACATTGTAGACTGAGTTCCTTTTCTCTGGAAGAAGAGAAGGACAGATATGAGTTCCCTGAGCCACATAGTCTAATATTTCCTACCCACGAGATTTGAACAAGTCATGCTGCCTTGTTTGGCCTCAAGTTTCGTTACCTGTCAAATAAAGGGAACTGGATTGTTAGTCAGCTTTCCATTGCTATGAAAATAAAATAACTGATAAAATCAACTGAAATGAGGAAGGATTTTTGTCTCAAGGTTTCAGAGATTTCAGTATGTGGTCCCTTGGTCCCATCAATTTGGGCCTGGGGCCAAGCATCATGGTGAAAGTGAGAAGTTAACCAAAGATGCTCATATCATGGCAGAGAGAAGGGTGGGAAGGAAGAAACGATGAGCCTATCAATAATGTTATCCACTGATAAGGCCAAGAGTCCTCATAAATCAATCACTTCCAAGGGTCTAACCCCTAAACACTGCTATATTAAGGACTATGCCTTCAACCCATAAACCAACTATAACAGTTGAACTAGATGGTCCCCATGTTCCTCTCCGTTCTAAAGTAATATAAGTTTTAGAGATATCTTGAATTAAGCTTTGTATTTTCAGTGGCATTAGAAACTGATAAATTGTTTTTTAAAAAAATCACTGATATGAATTATGTATGGTCATTCTTCATTTATCATTGTATTTCAGGAGCTGATTCCCAGCCAGAGCTAGGCTGCATGCCAGGATCAATGATGTGTGGAGAAAGGGCTTCTAGATGAGACGCATGACCGTATTTGTACAAAACAGAATGGATAGATTCTATGGTTCATTTTAACACTGTTCACAAACATTTATTCTCTCTTTATAAAAGGGTCCCATTTGACTTCCTTTGCCAAGCAGGGCATTCTTCCCACTGCACTGGCATTGAACTTGGCTATGTTCATTATTTAGCCAACAACATGTATAAAAATACGACCTAGTTCATATCTAAGTGAAAATATTAAATTTGTTTGATTCAGCCAGATCTCTTTCTGCCATGACCTTGTGCCACAAGAAGGGCACATCGCATGAGTGGCTATTTCTTCAGCCAGAGTCACAGAATCAAATGACACACAAGGTGACTGAATTTGACATGCAATCTTAAGCAGAACCATCACTAGGAAGCCACAGCTGCAAACATATAAAGTAAGAGGTAAATCTTGTTAGTACAAGCCACAGATACTGAGGTGGCTTTACTGTTACACAACATCACTTACTGCAGCTCCCGTAATAAAGCATGTTAAAGGTGTGCTTGCCTGGTGACTGAGCAGCTGACCCATTCACTCATTAGCTCTCTGCTTCTGGCCTCACTTCTCTGCTGTTCTTTACAAAATATTCCATTAAAACGTTATTTGGTTACCCTCTCCACCCTCTTCCCCTTCATCAAATCTTTAACTCACTCCTGTTAGGCTTTTATACCATCCATCAAATCAATCAGTAAGTTCTCCTTTGCCAAACCTGATGGGCAATCATCTTATTCCATGTCCGTGCAGAATTGACACAGCTGACAATCTCTTTGTTTAACATTTGTTCTCTCCTTCACAGTCTCCCTATTGAGTCCAGATTGACCCTGGAACTTGAAACTCTTTGACCACACTCTTCCAAGTGCAGGATCACAGGTGTGCACCATAATGCTTGGCTTCAGCATCTTCCTTATACGGCTTCAGAAATTTCAGCCTCTTTTTCTTCCTATATTCCCTTTCCCATCATCCTCTTTTCCTCCTGTCTTTCTTGGTACCCTCTTCCTAAGGTGGAAGAATTCACAGCAGGCAGTTAGGGGTGAGGAAGAGACATGTGAATCATCTTCAGATGCTTACTGCCTCCCAAGATGTCACATATGAGTGAGGAGAGCTACATTAGGCAAACTCTCGGCATACTCCACAGTGCCTAGGACCTGTGCCACCAAATGTGCCAACCTCAGTTCAATACCTGGAACTCACATAATGGAAAGGGAGAACAAACTCCTGCAAGTTGGCCTCTGACTTCCAGATGCCCACTGTGGCACATGTGTACACACATACATACAGATACACACTAAATAAACACTATGTTTTTAAAAAATAATAATAATAAATTTGCAGAATGATTTGATATGATTTCAGGATCTACAAAACTACAATAATCAAGACTATGAAATCAGCACAAATGAAGATGTGTAATTTAGTAGAACAAAACTGAGTATCCACAAACAGATTTGTGTATCTTTGTCAGTAGTGGGTTTTTTTTTTTTAACAAAGTAGCTCAATATCAGAAAAAAAATATTTATCAATAATTAGTGTTATTATCAACTGTTTAGCACTTGAAAAAAATGAACATAGACCTTTACATCACACCATATACAAAAAAATGATTAGCAATGGATAACAAACCATATTTTAGAGTCAAACTACCAAGACTTTAGAATAAGAAAAAAATTATAATGACCTAAAGTTTATTATCTTCTGCACATGGACATGGAACTTTATAGACGCTCTTAAATGACAAATTCAATTTAGTAGTTAAGTGATTCTCTGAGTTTTCTGTTTCGTTTTGGAACACTGATAATTTGTGGTTTAGAAGAACAAAACTCCCTCCCTTCTTCTCTCTCTCTCCTTTTCTCTCTTTTTCAGTACCTGGGATGGAACCCAGGGCCTCCCGCATGCTAGGCAAGCACTCTACTCTAAAACAAATCTACTGTAGATTTTTTTTAGTGACATAAAAATCACAAACTATAGCAGAAAAAAATAAATTGGATTTTGTCCACCAGACTTCAATATTTTAAACCTTTTTCTGCTCAAAATCCATTACTGTACAATTTTAAAGAAATAGATCAAGCACTAGTAGAGTGCTTACCTAACATGCATTGGGCTCTGGGCTCCATCCCAGGTAACCACAAAAGAAAGAGAAGCATGGGGAGAAGGGGAGGAAGAAAGGTCTGTCCTTCTAAACCACAAATTATCAAAATGTTCCAAAACAAAACAGAAAACTCAAAGAATCAATGAACTACTAAATTGTATTTGTCATTTAAGAACTTCCAAAAAGTTCATGGTCCAAGCACAGATTACCCTAACAAATTCCACCAAATATTTAAAGGCTTGATAGACATCAATTTTACATAAGCTCTTCAAGAAACCTGAACAGGGGGCTGGAGAGATGGCTCAGAGGTTAAGAGCACTGGTTGCTCTTCTAGAGGTCCTGAGTTCAATTCCCAGCAACCACATGGTGGCTCACAACCATTGTAATGAGAGCTGGTGCCCTCTTCTAGTGTGTAGGCATATATGCAGGCAGAACACTGTATACATAATAAATAAATAAATCTTAAAGGAAGGAAGGAAGGAACCTGAACAGAAAGGAACATTTTTGAACTCATGGTATGAGGCAGTATTACCATGGGACCAAAAATGGACAGGCAGTCCAGAGAGATCCAGAGGCTTAAAAAATCCTAAACCAGGGGTTGATTAAATGTGTAAAGGTGATTGCTACCAAGCCTGATGACCTGAGTTTGATGACCTGAGTTTGATCCCCAGGACCTACATGGCGGAAGGAGACAAGTTGTCCTCTGACCTCTACATGCATATTCTGGCATATACACACACACAACATAAATAAGTAAATAAATAAAATTTCTAAAATCTTCAACGAGGAGGAAATTCTTACACACCGTTGATGGATGAAATGTAAACTAGAACAGACACTTTGGAAGTAAGTCTGGAGGTCTCTCAAAAACCAGAAATAGAAATGCCATATGGCCCAGCTATACCACTACTGGGTATAGCGCAAATAGACTTTATAGCCTACTTGTCTGAGTTAAGAGTAACGATTGCTGTGGTGAAACACCATGACCAAAAGCAGCTTGGAGAGGAAAGGGTTTGTTTCACTCACAGTTCCATATAACAGTTCATCATCAAAAGCATTGAGGGCTGGAACTCAAGCAGGGCAGGAACCTGGAGCCAGGAGCTGGTACAGAGGCCATGAGGGAGTAGCACTTACTAGCTTGCTCATCGTGGCTTGCTCAGCCTGCTTTCTGACCTGGGAACACCAGCCTAGGGACAGCACCAACCACGATGGGCTGGGCCTTCCCCCCTCAATCATTAATCAAGATAATGCCCTACAGGCTCGCTTACAGCCTGAACTTATGGAGGTATTTTCTTAATTGAGGTGCCTTCCTCTCAGATAACTCTAGTTTGTGTCAAGTTGACATAGAACTAGCCAGCACACTACTACAGAGATACTTACACATCCGTGCTCATTGCTGATCTATTCATAGGAGCTAGAAAATGGAAACAACCTGATGCCCATCAACAGATGAACGGAGAAGAAAAACGTGGTACATATACACAATGGAATATTCCCCAGCTGTAAAGAAAAATGAAATCGTGAAATTTGCAGGTAATGGATAGAACTGAACAAAACTATATTGAGTGAGACAACCCAGGCCCAGAAAGGCAAATACTGATACTTTAATAGTCGTTCACATGTGGATCCCAGCTCTAAATCTTTTGTGTTTAACTTGGAGCACAAGGGAACCCAGGAAACTAAAAATGAGCCTTTTGAGGGAGGAACATTGTTATATTTTTGGTTGTGAGCCTAGCTTTAACGGCTGAGTCATCTCTCCAGCCCTTGGGGGGGAACATTGTTCAAGAAGAGGAAATAGTAGATTATAGGTAGATCAACAGTAGAGTGGTGGAGTACTGGCAGTGGGAAGGCTTGAGCAAAGAGGGACATGGGAATGTGGAGGATATCAGGCCATGACACAGGGGTTAAGCCCAAGTAAGGAGGTATAAAAGCCTACTGTTTCACAATGCAAGTTAAAAAAAAAATATTTGGGAGAACAGTAGAAAAACAGTAGAAAAGAAGACCGAATACTGGGGGATTAAAGGATTAAGCAGGCAGAGATGGAGTGGGTGGGAGCAGAAAGAGAAAGTAGAAGGAGGTGAGTCCACCAAAACTAAGGATGTTTGAAAAAGCCTTACGGAAATCCACCAGCTAGTAAGATCACTTCAAAGTACAACTTTAAACAAAGCAGAGCTTGCGTGGAGTTCCTAGAATATATGGGTTACTGAGGGAAAATGGCAGTGCAAGGCATCGGATGCCTTCTCATGAGTTGTTGGTCAGAGAGGTCCTGGAGATCTCCAAAGCAACACAGGCAATGGCCATTACCCTTCGTTGGCTGCTGTGACTATGTCCTAGGACCCTGCTGCTGAAGACACATTATACTCTACTGCAGGACATACAGAAATCAATCTCGAGCCGACAAGGAAACCTCTTGTCTGCTAACTTGCTCCCGTGGTGCTGAAAGGTGCCATGGAGACAAAGAAAAGACATCCATACATGTTGCGGTACTGACCTGCCAGGCAGGGTGTGCCCCCTGGCACAAAGCATTATGGAAAAGCTAATTTATTCTGGTCAGATCTGAGGCCTGCTTCCTGCCTCGCACTGCAATCATGATCAAAAGCTCTTGGGTAGGGAGGTCCTAGGTCCTAGGAATAGGACCTACTGTTGTTACTTTGTTAAACGGTGTTCTCCTTGCTTTCAGCTGCTGTGATAAACACCATGACCAAAAGCAACTTGGGGACTGGGAAGTGTTGATTTGTTTGGCAAATAGATCGCGGTCCACCATCAAGTGAAGCCAAGGCAGGGATTGAAATCTGAAAGGAGTAACCAGGAGGCAGGAATTGAAGCAGTGGCCACAGAGGAACAGTAATTACTGGTTTTCTTACACAAACCAGGACTACCTGCCCAGGGGTGGCACTGCCCACAGTCAGCAGGGTCCTCCCACATCAATTATTAATCAAGACAAATGTCCCACAGACATTCCCACAGGCCAATGTATTAGAGGCAATTCAACTTAGGCTCCCTCTTCCCTGATGTGCCAGGTTGGAAAGCAAGATTAGCCATCCCAAATGGTTATACTGTCAAACTGCCATCTAAGTATTTGTGTTTATAGTCATAGAGCAGGGCTGCTCCCAACCTTGGTCAGAGAAGCTTCTTTTTGCAGTAGGCAGCCATCAGTGAAGCAACCTGAAACTGGCCAACGTGTTGAGAGTGAGATACTGAGTGCTCAGCCCTAAATGGGACATATAAATTAAGCTCCCCCTCACCAACACTCAGAAACGGTGGAAAGAATGTAAGAACTGGTGGATGGAAGAAGTGTCGTGAAATGCTGTCTTTTGAACATGGCGTGGCCCTTGCACCCATGAATTCACAATAGCTGTGATGACCTACATGAGACCAAAGCAGCCAAATTCCTAGCATAGATCAAGTAGATCTCTAGGCCTACCACTTACTGAGTAGCTATTGGCTTGGAGAGGAACAATCTTTTTGGGGGACATTCCTACTGGTAGATTTCTCATGTTCCAGTGGATGGCCCCACACTCATGAACATATAGATGGGCAGCACTAACCAGACTCGGTAGATTATCAAAAGAAGATATGAAGTTGAAATGGAGGTATGATGGGGTATAAGGAGTTGTGGGGGACATGGGGGGTACATATGATCATGTTTCATTGTATATATGTATGAAATTCTCAAAAAAAAAGATTTTAAAATTCTCAACAAAATATCAACAAATAAAACCTAAGCATATACTTAAGCCAGCCTGGACTACAGAGTGAGTTCTAGGAAAGGAGCAAAGCTACACAGAGAAACCCTGTCTCGAAAAACCAAAAACAGAATATACTTAAAAAGAGATTATTTGGGTGGCTCAAATCTAATCACAACCCCACTAAAAGCAGTGAATTTTTTTTAAGGTGGCATAAATAAATATCAGATTCGAAGAACAAAAAGGAGCAAGCCTGCTAATGCAAGCCTTTAATTTCAGCAGCTCAGGAGGCTGAGGCAGAAGGATTGCAAAATCAAGGCCCACCTGGGCAACTCAGTGAAACCGTCTCAATATTCTTTTCTTTTCTTTTCTTTTTTTTTTTTTTGGGGGGGGGGGGAGTTGTGATTCAGTGGTAGAGCACTTGCCTAACAAGTTCAGTCCCCAGTTTAAAAAAAAAAGTAAAAGAGACTGTGTGCTATTATGGCTTTGAAGCTGGAGGGCCAAGTGCAAGGACTAGACAGGAGCTTTTAGGTACTACGAGAGACTCCCAGGCAACTGCCCATGCAACCAGCCGCATGGAATAGTGCTGAATCTGCTCCACCAGAGTGAGGTTTTTAAAACGGCATTCCTCCCAACAGCCTTCAGGTAAAAACCCAGCCCAGCTACCACCACAAACAATAAACTAGTCTGACCACTTGAAGCTGACCTAAGAAAATTGAACAAAGGGGGCTAGTTTAAGCCATCGTGATTGTGGTTATTTGTTATATCAGCAACAGAAAACTACCAATAAATGAATGAAATCTGGTTTACCCATATAATCCAATACTGTCCACCAGACCACACAATGGAAAAAATCTCAGAATAATTATACTCAGTGATAAAAGACAAAAAAAAAAAAAGTATGTGAGTATGTGATGCATGGCTTCATCTCTGTAAAGTTCTTAAAATGTACATAAGGAAAGGAAGCAGATCCCCCAGGTCTGAGAATGGAATGGGAGTGATTAGGGAGAGATGGGCTATAAAGGTCCATTATAAAATTCAGGTTGCCATGAGTACTCTATCACTGAATTAAGTTGTTTATTATCTCTTATGAAACGGTGACTTCATTGATATACACATAAATTAAAACTCAAAACCCACACATTTATTTATGTTAAATGGATAATATAGAAAACAAGACTTTAATTCATCAGTAAATTTAGTATCATTTTATTAAATTGGCAAAATCTTACGCATTCATATCTCAGTGTTTTAAAGCTTACAGTCTAAAGGTCGGTATGACTTTGTAACTCTTTGGAATCAGCACATTCTAGCTGCCTAGTGTCCTTAGCAACATCACAACCACTAGCGTGAGTTGGAAAATAGACAGAAGTCAATCAAGGCACAGTTCTGACCCTCCATCTCCCATCTTACTTAGTGATATCTACACTTTGCTCCACAGCTCTGAAGCTGACTATGCTGCAGTGTGAGATGTAGTTGGAATTCTCTTTGAGCCGCCAACCAGCTCCCAAATAAAGACACGGAGACTTATTAATTATGAATGCTCAGACTTAGCTTAGACTTGTCCCACTAGCTCTTTTAACTTAATGTAACCTGTTTCTATTCATCTATGTTTTGCCTCAGGGCTTTTTACCTCTCTTTCATTCTGTTTTTCCTACTTTCCTGCTGCCTCCATGTCTGTCTGGCTGGCCCCTGACGTCTCCCTGTTGTCTCCTTTTCTTTCTCCCTTGACCCTAAATTCCTCCCACTTACTCTCCCTGCCCAGAAGTCCCACCTGTACCTCCTCCCTTGCTATTGGCCATTCAGCTTCTTATTAGATCAATCAGATGCCTTGGGCAGGCAAGGTAAAACAGCAACATATCTTTACATAACTGAATAAATGCAACACATCTTTACATAGTTAAACAAATATTCCACAACATAAACAAAAACAACACATCTTTGCATAAACAAATATTCCGCAACAATGAGACGTACTAATTCCTTATATGAGTCATGTCTATTCAGTTAAGTCCAAAGATACAGTAAGGCCAAAAGTCTGCTCATTCGGTCATTATATATTGGCAGTTTCAGTGTGGTATGATGGAGGGGGGGGGGAATGTTCCCTCTATCTGTATAAATTCTTGGCTGCAGCCTCTGTAATAAAAGACAGATTAGCAAGTGAAAAACAAACAGAAGCTTATTAACATGTGTATTTCAAATGCGCATGGGAATAAGAAATTCCCACAGTGGCTTAGCAATCTGGCTTAGAACAGTAACTTCAACAGAGAATAATAAACCAGAGAAAAGCTCAAACAAAGGAAAAGGACCCACATCGTCTACCCCAGGACATGTGAAGAAGCCAGTGCTAACGGTAGAAAGGTGATGCCAGTGTTGTCTGGGGGTTCCTCTGGGGTCCCCAGGCATCTGATAAGGATAGAGAGTACCCTCAGGTTGGTGATAAACTTCAATCCTGGTGTTCCCTGTAGAGAAGGGACCACCCTCTTTGTGAACTCGTGTCCTGCTTTTTAACAGATGAGGTCAAGGCAGGGGAAGCCCTGTCTTGTTTCGGCTTCTCAGCCTCCAGCTTAAAATCAACTCAATCCAAAGCATACTTTTGGCACGGCAGATTGGGTTACCATGCATGGGGATGAGAGGCCACTGAACACTGGTCCTGCCTCCCATTATCTACTGGGGAGAGAGAAAAATGACCTGGTCTGTTCCAAAGGCGTCCCTGGGAGCTCCTCTCTCTCTTTGTCTCACAGTGGTGATGACCCAGGAAAACAGCAACTCACCAAATGCAGATAAACAGACTCAAGAGCAAGTGCAAAGATCATCCAGAAGCAAAATACCAAGTACATCAAAGCAAACTGGTGCTGGGAAAGGCAGGCGAAGACCAGATTCTAAAAGGAGAAATAGCATTTCCCGAGGCTGCTACTTCTCCACTACAGGAAAAGTGCACCTGTGAAGAGGTCTGTTGATGCTGCTGTCACATCCACAAATAACAACCTGGAGAGTCGGCTCCAAGTCCCTGAAGGTACTAGGAGACCATTTTAGCTTTCTCATCGCCATGACAGCACATCTGACATCAACAATTTAAAGGGAGGAATGCTCGATTTTGTTCAGTTTTTCAGAAGTGGTGGGGTGGGGAGGGCATGGCAAAGCTGTGCAGTTTACATCGTGGCAGCCAAAGAACAGAAGTGTGGTTGTGCTAACTGGCTTTTTCCTCTTTCCCCTGGGCCCCTAGCATATCAGACAGAGTCACCCACATGCATGGGAAGTTTCCTCCCCAGGTTAGTGCTCCCTGGAAACATTCTCAGGCACACCAGATGTGTGATTTACTACTCCCTTAAGACACTCTCAGTCCAATGAAGTATACCATCAAAAATAATCATCAAAGGGCTGGCTGGTGATACAGCCTCAGCAGTTAAAAGCATGTGCTGCTCTTGCAGAGGACCCAAGTTCAGTTCCCAGCATGCACTGAGATGCTTATAAAAAACAGCTGTGCCTTGTTGAGAGAAGATTCTAGGAGCTACCAAACTGACCATGGTGCCTTTGCACTCAAGAGACACAGAGAACATTGTTACTGAAACAAGCGAAAAGACTCAGATTGTGGCAGATGGAGGAGCACTTGATGTCCTTCCTGGACTGCTACCTAACCTCATAACTAACATTCAGAAGAAATCCACACTATAACTGGACCAGATCAGCAAGCTGTGAACCATGGGTAGTCCTATTTCTCATTGCTAGTTTTTTGTTTTGTTTTGTTTTGTTTTTTCCCCAAGACAGGGTTTCTCTGTGTAGTTTTGGTGCCTTTCCTGGAACTCACTTTGTAGACCAGGCTGGCCTCGAACTCACAGAGATCTGCCTGCCTCTGCCTCCCAAGTGCTGGGATTAAAGGCGTGTGCCATCACTGCCTGACCATTGCTAGTCTAAATCAAACTTTAAAACACATGTGAGCTATATGGGTTGTGCCCAAGTATGTTAAGTGGTGGGGCAGTTGAACAGATTTATAAACCTCATTCATTGTGGAACAATGTCACTATCAGCTAAGGACACCAAGAACATTCTGGTTGTTCTAGATGCCACTTCAAGTATCTTTCAGGCTCTTGTAAAACAATATGAAAGTGAGAAACTTACTACAACTCAACAATGTGCAGCTTGGACAGAAGGAAGTTCTGCAAACCCATGGAAACAAATGTGGGGGAGGTCTCATAAAGCCACTTTGCAAATGTTCCCCAGGAGAGGACAAGACCAAAACGTGCCAAAAGCAACCTCTGAAACCTATGCCTTCCAAGCTCAAGACGGATAGAACCGTAGGGACCTTTGACTTTTGGATTATACAGCTGAGGCATCGTTGGTGTTTGTATGCTGTTTTGCATAAACTAGTCTGTTTGTCTTGTAAGAATGTTTTCTAGGCCAGGGAGATGGCTTATTGGATAAAAGTACCAGCTTGATTGCAGAGCAAGTTCAAGACCAGTCTGTGCTAAATGAGACTCTGTCTCAACAAAAACAAAAGTTCTGAATGCCCTATTGTTCTTAATGATACTGGCTAAAAGCATTTCCCATACTGCAGACCACCACTCACTTGCCTGAACCATCACTTTATGGTACCCCATTCTCAGTACTAGATATTCAGGCCTATGTCTGACCTGAAAGAACAGTGAAAATGCTCTTGTGTTCTCCACCCCTAGGGGTTCATTTGTTCTTACCTGGTCGAAGGGTTTGAAATGATCTTAGAAAAAAAATCCATAGATTCTACTAGAGGTCACAGAAACTGGGAGATCTGGATTAGCTCTAAGAATATTTATGCAGAAAAGGTGGGTGGTAGAGTTCAACACCATGATAGTTCAGGCTTGTTCTCAAACTGGAGCAGACTGGTAACAGAATGTGGAGTTTTGAGCTGGTTCATACATCCAGACAAAGAACAGACAACATCAGTCATTTTTAGCATCCTTAGGTTATGGAGTCTCCCCTTTTAACTATCTGTACTCAGTGTTATTTAGAATGTCCTTAAAACGTGACTGCGTGGATAAGTACAACCTCGTGGTAATGTTACTGGCTTAGTTAACACATTTAGCAGCCCAGCAGATTTTAAATCTTTCTCAGGTTATCAGTTCACCTGTTAAATTTAACAAGAAACATTGTGTCAGGAACTAAGAAGACTGATGCTATGGCATATTGAAAAAGGTACGTTTCTGTGTTAATATAGGAAACATTCTAAACACATCCCAGGCTACCCAATGAGCTCTGATCAGGAACTAATGAGACTGTCACTTTTAAAATCTCAGGTTCAGGGACAGAGAGAAGGTTCCGTGGTTAAGAATACTTGCTGTTCAACTTTCAGCACCCATGTGGCAGCACACAACCACCTGTAACTCCAGTTCCAGGGGATCCATCATCCTCTTCTGGCCTTTGCTGACACCCAGCACATGTGTGGTACACATCCATACATGCAAGCAAGACACTCAAACAAGAATTTTATAAGTTGAAAATGAAAACAAATAAGCAAATGGGTACAACATCAAGTACCTTCAGTAAGGAACACAAATAGAATTCAAGTCTTAAGTCTCTAGCCATACAAATCGGCCTGAGGACCTGCTGTACTCCCTCATTTTGGCTGTATCTTCACAAGCATGTACTGGGGATAAAGCAAGATGACTAGTAAACAGGGAACTAGGCACACAGTGCTCTGGTACTTCCGGGATGTGACAGGCCAGTGGTACAGAAGGGAAAAAAAAAATAAAAGAGGTGAAGCAGCAGCATCTTCAAAGAATGTGAGGCCCAGGGCTCAGGATGGCTCAGCAGTTTAAAGCACCGGCTGGCTGCTCTTCTAAAGGACCCGGGTTCAATTTCTAACGCCCACATGGTGGCTCATATCCATCTGTAACTCCACAGGATCCAGTGATTCTTTGGGTCTCTGCAGGCATCAGGCACACACGATGCACAGACGTAATACAGACAAAACACCCATACACATAGAAATAATACTTTTTAAAAACTGAAAAAAGAAAAACCCACAGAGAAGGCCCTTTGAAATGGTTACAATATTTTGAATCATATCAGTAGAAAAACCTAACCTAATGTGTTCCTGTAACTAAAAATCCTTTCAGGATGTGTATCTAGAGCCGGGTGTGGTAGCACCTATAACCCAAGGTAAGAGGAAAGTTCAAGGCCAACCTGGACTGCACAGTGAGAGTCTGTCTCAAAAGATGTCTCTAGAGTGGGAAACTTGAAAAGGAAGACTTGGGAGCCTGGAGAGGATGAGCTTGAGAACCGGGATGGGACAGAGTAGGTAAAGCTCGCAGTGAGGGCAGAACCAGGGCAACAGCTAAGCCAGTCTCAAGCCATGTGTGACCTTTGTTTTGTTTTTAAGGCAAGAACCACAGTGGGAACAGAGATTTCCAAGATTCCGCTGTAGAAAGTCAAGTCTGATGCAGGATATCTGGTGCATAGAAACAAACACACCAACAAAAGATTTAGAGAGAAAACTCCATAGAAAGCTTAAAGGGATGCAGTAAGTTCCGGAGTTTCAGTCCGGATTATAACAGCTTTTCAGGCTTGATGAGGAGAAACAGGTAAGAGATGCTGAGTGCAGACTGCTCAACAATACTCCGGGCACTACTGCCAGTGCCTTTTACGTACTGCTCTTACGTCAGCCCTTATAGCTACTCTGAGGTAACACTATTGTTCATGTCTGTGAACGGGGAGACTCAGGCCTAACTTGCTATGACTAAATACCAACTGGTATTCAAATCTAGTCAGGTTGGCCTCAGACTGAGCCGAATGTACTCGCTGAAATGACCATTTTATGTACAACGTGCAACTAACAACAGTGTCCAAGATAGTTTTAAAAACTAAGTGAAGACAGGGAAAAAGGGAGGGGGAAATGAGTAAGATAAAGGATCGTGGTAAAGAAGATCTAAGTGGGCACTGATCTGATGTCAGCACTCGGGGCAGAGCCAGAGGGCTTGCCAGAAGTTGGAAACTAACCTGGACTACAGAGGGAGACCCAGTCTCAAAAGACCAAAACAACAACCAAGCATGTAAAATGCTTGCCTTACAGGCATGAGGGCCTAAGTTCTATACCCCCAAACTCACATTAGAAAAAAAAAATGCTGGGCACAGTGGCACATGTTTGTAATCCAAGCACTGGGGAGGCAGAGCAGGTAAATCCCTGGAGCTTGCTGGTCAGTCAGTCTAGCCTTACTTGGTAATTTTCAGGCCAGTGAGAGACCCTGTCACAAGAAGAGGAAGACAGACGGCACCTAAGAGACAAACGCCAAGGTTGGTCTGGCCTCCATGTGCACACACACACAGAGGGGCAAGGAGGGACTGGATGATTTCCCAAAAGGTGGTTAACTATTCCAATGAACCCTACAGGGAGTGTAAGAATCAAAAGAAAGGCCAGGACATCCAAGGATATGAGTTTCTTGAGTTAGCAGGGAGGTTTCATGTGGGTGGCTTATGATCAGCTGTGAATCTACAGTCTCTTCTGAGTCCAAAATCAAACGAAACTTCATAGGTGCAGAGGGCAATGAAAGCATTTCAGACATCCTTGGTCATTTGCTTGGTTTTCAGTGCTCTTACATGGACTATGGCATGGGTGGTCTATCTGTTCTCTACTTGATTCTGGGTTTATAGATAAAATGGTCCCCTCAGCTTTACTTCTGCCAACCAACAAATGCAGACAGTAGCTATCTCTCAGAGCTATGAAAGGAGTAGACGCAGTAAAACATGTGAAAAAGCACAACAGAGGAAAACCATACTATTCAGTTAATGTTAGCTCCACCCTTCAGCCCAGGTTGTTTTTGGTTGGTTGGCTGGTTGGTTTTTCAAGACAGGGTTTCTCTGTGTAGCCCTGGCTGTCCTGGAACTCATTTGTAGACGAGGCTGGCCTTGAACTCGAGATCCTCCTGCCTCTGCCTCTTGAGTGCTGGGACTAAAGGCGTGCGCCACAACACCCTGCTTCAACACAGGTGTTATTACAAAGCCCCGAAGGATCTTGAACCTATAAATAAACTATGACAGGTCACTGAAAGCCCAAAGAATTCTTAGAAGCCTTCTTGTTTGTGTTGCTGGGTTAGTTGGTTTGTTGACGGTTTTACTGTTGTTGATGTTTTGGGGTTTGATATTTTATTTTGTTTTTAGAGAGGGTTTTCCACAGTCCAGGCTAGTTTTGAACTCACTGTATAGCTGAAAATGACACTGTATTTCCAATTACCTCCCAAGTGCTCGTGATCTAGGTATGCACCACCACGGCCAATGAGAATTTACAAAGTACTATATAAAGCCCTTTGTGAAAAACAATCTCAAAATAAGTTTATCAGGTCAGTTGGCTAAAAGTGAGTGATAACAATGGCAAGAGCGGTGTCCTTGCTACACACTTGTTCTCATGGGGCATGGAAGGTGTGCCACTGTAGACTCTGCAGTCACCCTTCTATCCACAAAGACCCTAATAAGGAAGCTTAGGAATGAGGCCCAGGGGTGACAGAACTTAAGAGTTAGCGCTAACACTTTAACCCCTGCCAGTTGAGTACAGGGCTCATTGAGTGAAAATTATCTTTCTCTTTCAGGACCAATATTCATGATGAAAAAGAAATTCCAAGAACATGCTAATAATAAAATGCTTCCACAAACTACACAAAAAAATCTATAAATACATGAAGCTGCAAATAATTTCAAATGAAATCCTTAAAAGCTTGCTTCAAGTTTAATGCCTTTTCCCATTTAAGTAACAAGTCAGGCTACGCCTACGAACACAAAATTAAGTTTCTGATATTAGCCTTACACCCTCAAAAGATGAACAAACCTCAAAAATAATTTCCGATGAGATTGGTGAGTAAACTAAGCAAGCTTGTCAAAGTAATTTCAGTCTAACCATTTCCTAAGTAAACAGTGAGCAATTTATAAACAGTACCAATGCTTTTGCTAAACGCTAAGTGAAAGAAACCAGACACACAGTTTCTCCACCACATGATTCCATGTCTACAAATGTCTAAAAACTAATGTGAGAAAACAAATCACTGTTTGCCAGGGATCGAGATGGAAGGAAGGGACACACTGCAAAGGGCCATAATGTGGACAACTGGGTATGATGTAAAACTCACTCCACAATGGAAACTAGTGGATTCTATTGTTCATTTTTTAAAGAGAGGAAAAAAAAAGAGCAGGGAGTTGGATAGATGGAGAGGTAAGGAGGATATGAGAGGAGTTGGGGAGAGGAAACCATGATAAGAATATATTATATAAATTTTTTTCAATTAAAAAATGTATAATTTTTGAGTACATATTATCAACATGCTTTTCAAAGAATCCTTTCAATCAAAACATTTTAGAAGCTGGGCAGTGGTGGCACATACCTTTATTCCCAGCACTTGGGAGGCAGAGCAGGCGGATCTCTGTAAGTTCGAGGCCAGCCTGGTCTACAGAGTGAGTTCCAGAACAGCCAGAGCTGTTACACAGAGAAACCCTACCCTGATAAACCAAAATAGATAGATAGATAGATAGATAGATAGATAGATAGATAGATAGATAG
>CABHPR010147317.1:48988-61906 GCA_902168415.1 Peromyscus melanophrys
GAGGAGGAGGAGGAGGAGGAGGAGGAGGAAGAAGAAGAAGAAGAAAAACACCTTGGTAGAAAAATATTTATTTGTGTAAAATCTATAATCTAAACAGTTTTTCACAACTATAAGCAGTGTTTACTTCTTCACATCCTATAAGAAATATCTTAAGTTGTCTTCTAGAAAAAGGCAAAAATAAAGAAGTGCTTTAAAACAGTGACCCTAAATGCAATGGAAACATTCCAAACTGTCCAAATTGTTCAGCACATATGTACACCAACTACCTGGCCAGCGCTTTTTCTCATATAGCGGAGGCTGCAAATTCAGGCCAAATAGGAGCCACAGAGCTAACACACGGAAGCAGCATGGCAGAAGCTGTACACTGGGAGACTGGAGAACACATGGCCTTTCCCAATTGAGCTGCTACACTGGGTACTGCAAGTTGATGCCACCCAAGGACATCCAATGGAGCTGGAGTTTCTGATGTTTAAACACGTGCAGACATCTGGACTCGGGTAATATTTTCTGATTCTTTCCGGAATGAGGCTTCCATTTATTTTTTAATACCACCAAATAAACAATATCCATAGACAAGTTCATGACCTAGATTCCACAGTACATGCTTTCTGAATTAGTTCAGTAGCAGAGGCAGGTCATTCTACTAACTGCTTACCTCTTTAATTGTAGAGAATCCAGAATGGTATGGGATATTAGTGCAACTGAAGTAGAAATCATCTCAAAATACAGGAAGGACAATCACTGGTTGAAAAGCCAAAGTCTAGGTCCATTTCTAAGCACACTGATTGGTATAAAGTCAACATGTCTAAGCACACTGGCTGGTACAAGGAGAAATGAGTCTGAAGGAGGAGCTGGAGTAAAGGGCAGCACAACTTTTAGAGTCAGCGTCCAGACTCCAGAGCAATGAAGTAATCCACGTGCTGAAACTTGAGGACCTCGTTACCCCAACTCATCCAACCTGGCTGTAAATTTCGAGCAAACAATTCCAAACACTGCCCACCTGGCTTGATGTAGTCTTTCAGTACTTCTGTCCAAAAAGAAAAGAAAAAAAAAATCAATATTAAGAAAGAAATCAGTTTCCTTTTAAAAAGCAGAGACGCACAGAAGAGATTTCAGATATTTCAGTTTTTAAGACAGATAGCAAATCAGAGTCAAGCATGTCATGGTCGACTCTGCTATTCATGTCAGAAACTCGAAGGAGCAGCACCTGCGGGCTCGGGAGCAGCACCTGCAGGCTTGGGAGCGGCACCTGTGGGCTTGAGAGCAGCACCATTGCAACCTGCACTAGTTCCGATTTACTGCTTTTCATCTGCAGATGAAAAATGAGAGCTTTAACTCCCACATACGTGACTCTCCAGTTTTCCAATACTGCTCACATGTCTCCTGAGAACTAATTTACTTTATTTTTTAATAAATGCAATCCATGCATTAAAAAAAAACTGTAGAAACAATATAAAGACAATCTTCCTGGAAATTGAAGATAAACTATGAGTCTAGTATTAGCAAATACTTTAGTGAAATAATTAAGCGAAGAGTATACAGACAGAAGTATTCAAAAGTCATTACTACAGCCCCATAGCTAAAACATGGAAGTTCTAAGACTATTCCCATACTATAGTTCTTTGCCTAACTTTCACCATGCTATTTCCAGTTAAGGAGCCCTTATTTATATGGTCATAACAACACTGAAAAACCATCTTTTTTGGAGAGAAGACACTTCATTTAGATTGGTTAAGTAACTGTGGTCCACAGTGCCTGGGAGAAAGGAAAACCACGGCAACTTGTTCTTAAAAAGTGCTCGTTCACTTAGAGGACAAACAATTACATCATTCTAACCCTGATCATGTTCTGGTTGCTCTACGAACCACATAACAGGAACTGTGTATAAAAATAGTTCCAAGAAGAAAGTGCTTTAGAAAGCAGAATACAGTTCATAGTTGCTATGTTGGGTTGGCCTTAGAAGAAGCCTATCAAATTCTAAGAATGACAAGGCTTCTTCCGGATTTTTCTTTTTTCCTTGGGAATGAAGGATCCAGCCCAGGACCTGTACATGTTAGGCAAGCACTCCATCTCTGAGCTATACCTCCAGTCTCGTGGCTTCTTTGGGAATAACTGAAAGGTTTAAGAGATAACAAATGTAAAGTTGGAAACACAATATAGCAGGATAGATCTGGGAGGAGCTGGGGAGAGAGAGGAAGAGAATATGAATACATCATATGAAACTCAAATGATTAATTAAATTGTTACATTATTATTAAAAACATTTTGAGTGTCAGACTGTTCTTTGTCCAAGAGTAATAGTCTTACTTATCACAAATCAAAGAGAAATTAAAAGCTGTTATTGCCTGCAATTGAACTAACTCTAACTTAGGCTTTGGTAAGTTTCTAGATGTTGACATAAAGGACTCTATTCCTTTCAAAAGTATGGAATTAAACATGGGACAAGACTTGAAAATTAAACACTTGAAAGAGAAAACTTCACCTTGGAGACCTAAAGGAGAAAACCCTAACTTCCCTTCTATTTTCTAGAAGTTACCATGGGCTAAGCTACAGTGACATAAGATTGTGCTAAACCACCCCCACCTTCTATTTTCTAGAAGTCAGCATAAACTAAGGTACAGTGATATAAGATTGTGGGTTTACTTAGGTTCTGCAGTCTTTCAGCAAGGATGTTCTCTTGATGATGGGGCCGGAGAGACAGCTCAGCAGTTAAGAGCTCTTAGGGCAACTGTGAGAACAAGAGGGTCTCTGACTCTTGCCTGCTCTTGGGCTCTTTCCCTCCTGTTGGGTTGCTATGTCCAACTTCGATGTGATAGTTTTCGCTTTGTATGATTGAATTTTATTTTGTCATGTTTGGTTATCTGTTGGATGCCTGTTCTTTTCTGATGAGAGACTGAAGAGGAGTGGATCTGGAGGTGGGGGAAGCTAGAGAGGAACTGGAAGGAGTTGAGGGAGGGGAAACTATGATTGAGATGTTTTGTTTGAAAAGGGAATCTGTTTTCAATAAAAGAAAAAGGAAAAAAAAAAAACACTTGCTGCTCTTACAGAGGAGCAGGATTTGATTCCCAGCACCCACATGGTGGTTCACAACCATCTGTAACTCTAGTTCCAGGGGATCCAATGACCTCTTCTGGCCTCTGAAGGCATCTGGGATGCATGTGGCTCACAGACAAACAAGCAAACAAAACACCCATACATATAAAATAATTTTTAACTAAAAAGATGTATCTTGAGGTTTTGAAGCAAAAGAGAACAGTTCATGTTTTGAGTATACATAAAACAGTTTAATAAGGTTCACAGGAAAAGTTCTAAGTAGTATGTACACACCATATATCATGCAAACCCCCAGAGTTATGATTTCACTGTAAAATTTACCACAGGAATCTGAGTTACTTTCTGATGGCTTTAACTGTACCTCTCTATAGCTAAAATACATACACTAAACTAATGTGAACTCAAAAACAAAGTACTACAAATACTTCATGTATATTACTATGTAGCCAAAGCTTGAAGGTTAACTCTATTGAGTCATTCAGATTTTCCTCACAAATACGTCTGAGTTGAAATGTTTTCGATTCTAAAATGTGTTTGTGCTGCTCTCTACTGGCAGTAGAGCAGAAACACTCCATAGACTGTTCAGGGCAAGACTAATTTTAAGTCACTCTCTTTAAATCTTTTCTCTTAAGAATAATCTTTAAATGTATTTTTATTCTATTTCAAATGAAATGACAGATTAAAAATTATTTTAGAATTGAAAGACTTGGGGTCTTAGATTTTTTGGTAAATCTTTTATAGCAAACTATAAACCCTAAAACAAATTACTTATAACTTAAGCATTGGTACATACCAAATGATAAACAAAATTCAAGTAAACAAATTAGATTTCATTAAAGTACAACTGGTGTTAAATAATCTTTTTTTCAAGGAACAAAAGAGTTCACTTTCATCTAGATCACAAACTAACGCTCTAGTATTTATAGAGTCCCAAGTATGAGGTTGCAGAGGATCCTTCTAAGCCAAAGAATAGCCAAACACATCTGAATATTTTTCAAATTAAAGGTACTGTAAGGACTGCTTTTGCAAAGTTATTCAAGGTAACAAAAACCTGGAGTTCACTTTCTTTTGTCTGTTGTATGTCTGTGCGTGTGTCTGTGTTATACAGGTATGGTACAAGCACTGAGCATGTAAGTACCAGAGTGCACTTGCCAAGGTCAGAGTAGGTGCCTCCTTCATGGCTCTCTGCCTTATTCCCTTGAGACAGACTCTCTCATTGAACTGGAGGCACACCATCTTGCAGGTCTGGCTGGCCAGTGAGCTCTCAGTGAAGTGCCTGTCTCTGCCCCTACTGATGGGGCTGCGGGCCCACACGGCCATGCCCGGCTTTTTACATGAACGCTGGGGACTTGAACTCACACTTCCTGAGCAAGCAGTCTAACCCGCTGAGCCATCTCCCCAGCTCCCCTAAGTTTACTTTCTTATGTTTTCATTTCCTAGCCCACAAACTATATTCTGCAAAAGTAAAATTGATAATTGGCCCATAGTTTTTAAACAGTAATGATCAAATTAGTAAAATATCTTCCTGAAGAAGTTATCTAACAAATAAACTTGGAATATCAAATTCAAGCTCTCAAGGACTTCCCTGAGTAAGTCTTTAAACTCTCACTTGAAAAAGTTGAGCATTTACTGACTTTTAAATACATTGTAAGCAGTGTGAGCAATCCTTACCACTTTGCAGTATTAGATGTCATTACTCACTCTGAAAATGAGGGTGGCAAGGAAAAGATCTGGGTAATCTGCCAAGCAACAGAGTCAGAATCCACATTCATGTGAGCCAATGCCCAAGGACAACACGGGCCACTAGTCCTTGCTGCTCAGTGACACTGAATGAGGAGCACGACACTGAGCACTCCAGCTTGAGGGAACTGCAGCCCCAGCAGCTGCCTTCCCATGTTGCAAAACAGTAGCCTGCCTTCAGGAGACATAAAAGTACCACACTCAGGGGATCTAGACATCTGTTCTCCTGGGTTCCTAGTTTGAGGACAAGTAAGGAATTTTCTGGTCTGAATCCTAAACATGAGGGCAAAGCAAGGCTACTCACTGAACTACATCCTCTGAGGCCCTGACAGCCTTTATCTGCCAAGGCTACTCTTGGTGGGACAAAGATAATAAAGAAAACCTGGGAACTGATGCTAAAGGATGGCTGAGGTAGTATAAACTAACATGCTCTGTTTCATAAGTTCTGTAATGAATTTTCTACAGCATTTCACAATATTAAAGCAAACATCTCATTCACAAACCGACAGACCACTCAAATACTAAGTTCAATCCTTCTTTGAATATTTCCCAAATTCTAACAGTTCTGTTTCACAGACACGTACCGGCCAGAGGTGGCTTATGTGAGTGAAGAATGCAGGGTACACTGACAATCAGTTTCTGATCTGGAACAGGGGGCACTTCTACATCTGTGTTCCTAATTAAAACAGAACAAGAGAGCAAACTATTACTTAAAGGATCATTGTTAATTATATGCTACAGTTGCATCATTTTTTTTCTCTTTTAAATAGTAATTAATTCTAATAAATAAATTCAAAGACAGGATCAATGAGGAAAATCAATTTTAAAATTCAAACATTTTTAGAATGTTATTTTTCATATTAACTACTATACTCTTGATAAAACAAAAGTTAATATAAATTTTTATTTATTATCACTTTTCTTACCTTAATGCTAAAGCAGCTTTTTCTCGAAATCTCCCCAGTACAAGACATTCATAAGGCTTTTTGTGTGGAGAGTCCAATGGGAACACGAACTCCCCTGAATGTGTGATCTGAAAGGAAGGGACCAAGGAAAGCAATCTTTTTTTTCTGTCATTATACAGTTTCCAGCAAAAAAGAGAAGTTGTTAAACCTCCAGGCTAGGACTGTCCAATAAAAAATATAGTGTGAGCCAAAAATCCACATATATAATTTTAAATTCTCTAGTGGTAACATTAGAAAGAAGAAAAAAAAAGCAAAGTAATTAATCTTAACTGCATTTAATCTAGCATGTCTAAAACAGTATTTTCACATGCAATCAATTTTAACAGGTGTCATATTATATGACATTCTTTCCTCCATAGTAGGTCTTTCAAGTCCAACATGTATTTAACACTCAACGGTACCTCTCCATCTGAAGGGCACAGTCAAATGCTAGAGAGCTACACGTCACAGTGGCTACCATACTGGACAATGTAGCTACAAAGAACGTTTAAAACTCACATAACATGGATATTCTAGACATATTGTATTATCGCCTCACACATAAACAATCTCTACCTTCTGTGATCACTTGTTCCTGGAGACCAGGCCATTGTTAATTCAGTCATTAATTTCACTCAAATGACATTCACTGATTACTAACCACGTGACTAAGCAGTTACAAATAAAGCCTTCTATAGTTGAGATGGCAGACCGCCAGAGCCACAATTTAGTAAGGGAAGAGAGTGGGGGAGGTGAGGAGGTAGAAAAGACCTGGTGCAGAGACTGGCTCTTGGCACTATAAATTCCAGGCTGGCAACTTAGCAGGATCCTATCTACAAACTAAAATAAAACAGAGCCTAGAAGGTAGCTAAACATGGTTACATAGGTTCAAGGTCAGCCTCAGCTACAACGTCCAAGGCAGTGTGGATTACAGGAGACCCTGTCTCAAGGGGGGAAAAGCAAACAAACAAACGAAAGAGACCGAAAGGTTCTTGGTTCCCGAATCTTCTCATACACTCTACAGTGGCCTTGCTATTCTCTGCTCTCATCCCCACAAACAGGGGATAGGGATGGGTAATGCTAAGACCAATGAAACTGTTGATGTGTGGAGAAGACAGTGAAGGCAAGACAGTCCCAAAATTCCTCCTTGTTCATTAAACTACAGATATCACATGGGTGCACACACTCAGGCACACAAAAAAATTTTTTAATAAAGTAGAGCTTTTTATAACTTCATTCTGATCTCTCCCTGATTTCCCAAGGCCAGCAGTTTGGGGCCCTGCTGCAAAGACAGAGGATAAAGAGACAAACACCTTGAGAACAGGAAGATAGGTATTCAGGCACAAAGCACAGAAAGTTCTCATCAGAGCCCGATGAGGATACCAGGGATGCGGACGCCGCAAGAACAGCCAGTGTCTTCCCGCGAGCAGTAGGTGACACTGTGTATGTAACAAATGAGCTAACTTCTGAACTCACTTTTACCCAGTACCATTCCGCAACGACTTCCACAGACCACGAAGGATAGAGCTCCTCCTTCACAAAACACAGGTGCTTCTGCCTGTTGGTCACCCACGTCACAACCAGACAGTCGGCAGCAGCCATCTTAGGAACAGGCATTTGCTTTATCTGCTGTGGTGATAAGCAACTGTACCTAAAAATGAACAGGAAAAAAAAATGAGAAAACTAACTTCAAGAAAGAAATATAAGCAGGAAAAGAGCTGCAGGGCAGCAACCCCACAAACACAAAGTTCCAGGAGCCACTCATGTGTGGCAAGTATGGAGTCACACTGACACCTGGTGGATTCGCTGACACTTACACATGCACCAATTTTTCTTATTTCACTAGTTTTTACATTGCCAGGCTATATGTTTTTTATTTTTTGAATTACTTTCAAATGACTTACATTTTGGTAATTTTCCCACAAGTAATATGCTTTTTCTCTCATTCAGACTTAAACAAATATTGACTGGATTCCATCATCATGTGTTTCACAGGAGCCCCATCGGAGTGAGCCTTGAAACTAGTAACCCCAATGGTGACATCACTTGGTACAGGAAGCATTGGCTGTGAGCCCGGTGAGGCAAAAGCCAGCTGACTTTAGTGAGGTGCTGTGCCCCACTGAAAGCCTCAAGTCTTGCACACACTGCTGACCCTTAGATCTCCTATTACCTTGCCCAACCTCACCTAATCAATACAGTTTCAAGCCCATCTTCCACCCTGCTCCTGTCTTCTCGTTTTCTCTCAAGCCCGCATGCTCTCATTTGAAAGGTCCAGTGTCTTCTGCCTCCTGGCCACTAACGGTACAAAGGAAACTTGTTTTGCTAGAACATTACTTGCTCTACAAATATTCAAACAAATACAACTCTTTCTCCAACACTCCACATACAACTGGAGATGCCGAGTCAGTATTCTAGTATCCTCTTTATTGCTTCTAGACTCCATCAACGTTTGCAAAACCTCCCTTCTCTTTCAGCATTATCCAGCCACAATAGCCCCAACCTTCCTCACTGAACACATTTTGTCTTCACTCTCAACATTCAGTGTGCTGAAGCTCTGAGATCCCTCTACCTCAACAAGGAAAACCTTGACACTATCCTGGGCAACTTCAAAGTACAACCCATATAATGTGCACACAAGTGTTAATTCACCTATACAAACAATATATGCACTTACCCTCCAACAACCCATTCCAATGACATAACTAAGGCCTTGTCATTGTGCACACATGTGGAGGTATGCATGTGCATATACATGCACACGATAAGGACTGAACCTGGGGCCCTGTGCATGCAAAGCACACACTCCACCATTGAAGTATGCCCACACACACATAGCCAATGTCACAATGCAATTCAATTACTTCATACAGATAGATGAGGTGAAGGAAAATGCAGAGTAAAAGAATTAGACTGCTGAAGCTTTCAGTCTGTTCTCAAGTTCTCAGACCAGTCATGGATTCTTTTATTTCCTCATGGTTACCACTTCTCAGCTCCTTTTGTCCATTGTTTCCCTTGGCATATGAAGTCATCTCATACTTTAGTTAAAATAAAAGCCACCAAGTCTCTTCAACTTTACCATCTATCTCCTTCCTCCCTTATACACTTTATTCATCTACTTCAACACATGTTCTCCTTGGGGAAATGCATGGCAGTGTCTACTGAAGATTATCCTTCCCACTGTCTTCTCATTCCTAGATTCCAACACCCTGTACTATCAATTATTACTTCTGCATTTCAATCCTCTCTGGTAGTTCATCATCATGCTTGGATTAGGCAATTTAAAAAGCAAAGGAGAGGATGAGGAGAGATGGGGACAAAGGAAATGAAAGAGAGAAAGGAGGAAGGAGAGGGGTTTTTCAGATATTTATTTATTTGTTTGTTTGTTTGTATTGGTGTGTGTCTGTAGCTAGAGTTTTCTCCAGTCCTGCCTGGCCCACAGTCAGGACAAATCTCTCTCACCTGCCAGTCCCACAGCCACTCAGATGCAACCAAGTAAACACAGAGACTTATATTGCTTACAAACTGTATGGCCGCAGCAGGCTTCTTGTTATCTAGTTCTTATATCTTAAATTAACCCATTTCTATTAATCTATAAGTTGCTATGTGGCTCGTGGCTTACCGGTACCTTACATCTCGCTTTCCACGGTGGCAGCTGGCAGTGTCTCTCTGCCTCAGCCTTCCACTTCCCAGAATTCTCTTCTCTACTTGTCCCGCCTATACTTCCTGCCTGGCTACTGGCCAATCAGTGTTTTATTTATTAACCAATCAGAGCAACACATTTAACATACAGAACATCCCACAGCATGTGTCTGTTGTAGGGTGTGTGTGGAGGTCAGAGAACAATTGAGGGAGTCAGTTCTTTCCTTCCATCATGTGAATTCCAGGGACTGAACTCGGGTCATCAGGCTTGGCAGTGGGTGTGTTTTCCCAGTGAGCCATCTTGCTGGCCCAACCAAGTATTATTTTAGCCTGGAATGTCTCCCACTGGCTCATGTGTGGAGTGTTCCGTCTGGATTGTGGTGCTGTTCTGGAGACCAGCTAGCCTTAGGGGTGCAGATGGCTGGCTGCAGTAGCTCACTAGGAGGGGTGGAGATCTTCCAAGGTTACACCCACCGCTGGTTGCCATCTAGTGCTCTCTACTTCCTGTCTGCTGCTGAGTGCTCCTGCACCTGTGAACAGGGGCCATGCCTTTCCTAATGTGACGGACCGAGATTTCTAAAAGCATGAGCTAAAAGCACACCTTTCCTTCCCTAAGATGCTTCGGTCAAGGGTTTTGTCCGTTTCCTCCCAGGGCTAACTAGGCTAGGGATGCCATGGACCTAAGTCTCCCTACTTCCTCTCCTTTGTTTCATTTCCTCTGTCAATGCCAAAGAAACTTCTACAACTCTACTCACTCAGAGAAAGACATGGAGTCTCCCCAGGGGCAGGCACACGCATCTGGTTCTGACGTAAAGCTGGCAAACTTTTCTTAAGCAGATAAACTTGGTGAAAGAACTTAAACAGGGAAAAGGACTCAGACTGCAAGCCCCCTGGGCTCATGCCATCCGGACCGTCACACTCCCAGAACACTAGCTTTCCCATTCTCACGGGACAGGTTTCAGAGACTCTTTTGTCACGGTAGAAAAAGGATTAGGTGAAACCTCTGCACTGACATTTTTCAATAGCTATGGATTCCCGACTGCCTTAACTTATCTGGAGTGTTTGGAGGTGAGGAAATACTCACTCTCCCTGGTACCTCTAAACTCATAGAAATCACTGAGCAAATTCCAAAGGATGTATCCTTGTGCCTTACGAGGCTAACTATGCAAAAGCACCTACTTCTCAAAGGTAACGTACATCTTCATGCATCCTTTGAATTAGAATACAAACAGGATTTCTTATAGAACTTTCACACATGCTAAGTTTTAGTTGATCCATGTTCTGTACTCCGCTCCCTCATCTCCCTGCCCCCTACTTGTACCCTTCCACCCCTAGTCTTCTCCTTTTTTTAACTTTCATATTATATGTGTTCTATCACCTCCTCTACCCTCCTCCCTTAAAGTGTCTTATGACTTTGTGTTATGTCAAAAGAAAAAAAATTTTTTTGATTGTTCTAAGACAAGGTCTCACTTACCAGGCTGGCCTCAAAGTCATAGAGATCTGCCTACCTCTGCCTCCCAAGTGCTAGGATTAAAGTATGCACCACCATGCCTAGCCTGGCAAAAAAAAAAAAAAAAAAAAAAAACCAAACAAAAAAAAAAAAAACTTCCTAATAAAACACTGAAAGCTTAAGCAACACTGAAAAATTAACAAACTGCTGGGCAGTGATGGTGCACGCCTTTAATCCCAGCACTGGGGAGGCAGAAGCAGGAGGATCTCTGTGAGTTCAAGGTCAGCTTGGTCTACAGAGTGAGTTCCAGGACAGCCAAAGCTACACAGAAAAACCCTGTCTCCCTGTCTCGAAAAACAAAACAAAATGACAACAACAAAAAAATCAAACTTCATGCTTTAAATAATTCTGAAGAAAGGAAACAAAAAAAGGTTGAAGAAAAATATTTGCTAAATCATGTATCTGATAAGATATCTAAAATATACAAAGACCTCTTATAAATCAACAAATTTAAAGATGCAACCTTAAAATATACATAGAAGCTTTTCTATAGAACATATAAGAACTGATAAGAACACAAAAACTGTTAGGTATGGTTCGTCTTTAGGGAAGTACAGATCAAAACCACAATGTAATACTTCATAGTAACACAGTTATAATTTGAATTACAAATAACAAATATTGGTAAAGATGAGGAAATGCCATACACATTATTGGTAGAGATGTAAAGTGATACAGCTACCATGGAAAATTGCTTGGTGGTGCCTCAAGTTTTTAAGGATGGACTCATCACAAGGCACAGCAACTTTATACCTAGGTAAGTGTCCAAGAGCTAGTCAAACTACAGAGTTTGAAGGCCCAGTCTTCACAACTGACCCCACTTTCAAAACCAACTATAATTCTCTAATTATAAATTATAAATGACCTCAGACTCAACAATCTGTCAGAAGATTTCACAGAACTTACTGAATGTTGTTACAGCCATAGTTGTGAGGAGTCACAGGAAACTGAGGGCACACATCTCAGTGTAGAGCATGACCTACAGTTTCAGTGTGCTACAAAGGCTTTCGGGACGACTGGTAAAATCTGAATAAACTCGCAGATGACACCAAGGTGTCCATAGGAATTTTATATCAACATTAGTTATCTTCTTGATAACTGCATTATGCTGATGTAAGAGCACCTCTGTTTTTTTCAAATATACTTCAAATTTTTAAGAGTAACTTTCTCTTATTTCATTTTCAAGTGGTTCCAAAAAATATGCAGACATATATAGAGATACAGATATAGATACACTTACAAACATAGATAGCTATACACTCCAGAATAGATACATGATTCTTCGCACAACTCTTACAAATTAAAAAGAAAATTATCACCCACCTTATAAACAAAACTCCAAAGAAAGCTAAAGATAAGTGTTGAGAGGAAGAACTTCAGTCTAAGTTTATAACAAAACAAGAATTGTTATATCTGGACCACTGAAGGGTGAGAAGAAACTAAAAGCATTCATCGGAAGTACCAGAGGAAGTTTCTTCAAGTGATAAAGATGTTAGCAAAAGTAAACACCATCCCAGCAAAAGTAAACACCATCCCGGTCACTAACTGAGCTTATCCTGTGAGATGACAGGAACTAAACAGACAAACCATCTGTGAACTAGAGGGCTCACTCCCTGCACATTACTCTAAACTACAAGAGTGGCACATGGCTGAGTTTCCAAACAGGACGGGGAAGAAGGCAAAAGGATGGCCTTAGTGTCGCTGAGAAAACCTTGAATGGTTCAGGCCTCGGCGACAGCTGTAGACACTGTTTCACAGATATATTAGCTCCAGCTCAAGTATCGAGAATTAAGGAAGTTAATTTTTTGATGAAAGCATTGTTAGTAGCTTCAGATAACTACTATCATGTTTATAGTATACTAAACTAAAATTCACAAAGGACTGCAGTTTCCAGAATGCAATCTAGCAGGTAAGTTGTTCCCACTCACCTGTTACTTCTTTTAACCGATTTGTTCTCCCACGGTGGATCAATCACAATGACATCAAATGTCTTACCGCCTGAAATCAAAGGCACAATTTCAAAAACATCCT
>CABHPR010147317.1:62006-80677 GCA_902168415.1 Peromyscus melanophrys
ACACACATACACACACACACACATACACACACACACACACACACACACACACACACACACACACACACACCCATGACTAAAAATGAAATTAAGACAAAAAATTTTAAAGAGGAACCAGCAAGTGCTCTGCAGGTAACGGCCACCAAACCTGCTGATCTGGGCTGGATCTCAAACCCACATAAGGGTGGAAGAGAGAGTCCACAAAACTGTCCTCTGACCTCTACACATGTCACAGGCATACACAATGATAATAAGAAATCAATACATTTCAAAAGTAAAGTACTGTTTTTTGAACCTAGGACCTTGGGCACGTTCAGCAAGCTGTATAACTGAGTTATAGCCCCAGCCCAAGGACTTTCATTATAGACACAAATACAATGGAATACAACAAAAGAGTTTATGGCATTTATTCAGCTACTGTCACTCTGGACCTTTGAGACAATAGCAATTGTAATTGTGCACACTGACTTTTGCAGAGTCATCTACGGATGGTTACAGTCCACTGAGCTGGGTACTAAGAACTTGAAAATGCCCTTACTGTTTGGAAGGAGTCTGGTGGAAGATCCACCTCGGCTCCCTTCCCCATCTCTTTCCCCAAACCCACCCCTTCAAAGCCTGCTGAACACAGCTCCTCCCCTAGAGAGGCCCAGGACGACTCCCACAGGGGATATATAAGCGGCATCCCAGAAAACAGACTCAGGGTTCTTCCGGTCTTGGTCTTGGTCTCGAGTCCCTGTCTCCTCTGCAGGGCCAGGGAGTCACTTGGGAGCGCTTTACCCATTAAACCTGGGCTTTTCCTGATTGGGTTTGTTGCGATGGCCGAGAGGCCCTCGGGAGGCCTAAACTTACCACTTACAAGTCTGGCAGTCTCATTTATGGTCCTCCTGACCCTATGTACTTTTTAACTCTCTCTTTTTTTTTAACTTTTTATTTTGAAATTTCAGTTTTACAGCTGATATGATAACCATAAGAAAAAGAAAAATTAGGGTTGGGGATGTAGCTCAGTGGTAGAGCGCTTGCCTAGCAAGGGCAATGCCCTGGGTTCGATCCTCAGCTCAAAAAAAAAAAAAGAAAGAAAAAGAAAAATTAGGGGCTGGAGAGATGGCTCAGAGGTTACGAGCACTGGCTGCTCTTCCAGAGGTCCTGAGTTCATCTCTCAGCAACCACATGGTGGCTCACAACCATCTGAGAGATCTGGTCCCCTCTTCTGGCATTCACCAAACATGCAGGCAGAACACTGTGTACATAATAAATAAATCTTTTTTAAAAAGAAAAAGAAAAATTCTCCAGTTATCCCAAAATCTTTTCTTCTTCTTTTTTCTTTCTTTTCTTTTCTTTTTTCTTTTTCTTTTCTTTTTTTTTTTTTTAAATCCAGGCCAAAATCAGAATCACATTTTGCTTTTAGTTACCACATCTCCTATTTCAGATTATTTCAGATGTCCCTAACTTGGGTTTGGTATTTCCTCATCACTAAATTTAGATCATCTATTTCTAGCAAGAGTATTACCAAAGTAAGTCTGCCACACTCTCCCTCCTCTCCTCCAAATCCAACCCCCAGCCTCATCCCCAGCTCTGTAGCAGACTACCTGTTGTGGTCTCTCCCCACTCTTTGCTACCATTCTCGGGGACTAAGCAGATCCTGGTGAAACACCACACTTTCCTCCCTCCTGTGGACCCCTTCAGGACTCTCCAAGCCCATCCCCATTCCTAAGTGTCAGCTCCCAATTTTGGGATCGTATCCATTGCAATTCTGGGATCCAATCTGAGAAGAATTCCCTACCAGGCAACACACAGTGTCCTAAGAAAACAGGAGGGGACAGAAACCAAGGAACAAAACACCCACCCAATAAAAACAAGACGAGGTATCAGCACCTAGAATTATAATCTTCCCAATCCCAGATGCCTAGACTCCAGAGTAAAAGCACAATCAATAATGGTCAGGACAGTATGTCTCCACTAGAGTCCAGCAATCCTACCACAGCAGGTCCTGAATCTTCCAACATAGATGAAGCACATGTAAAAGACATTAAAACACCCTTAATGAATATGCTAGAGGTCCTTAAAGAAGAAACAAATAAATCCCTTAAAGAAATATATGAACACACAGCAGAAGGAAATAAATAAAATCATTCAAAACCTAACACTAAAGAAAGTCCCCTAGCCACAAACTAGTCAAAACACTAAATGTACAGAACAAAGAATATTAAAAGCTTCAAGGGAATAAGACCAAGTAACATATAAATGCAGACCTATTAAAATTATACCCAACTTCTCAGTGGAGACTCTAAAAGCCAGAAAGGACTGGACAGATGTTCTACAGATGCTTAAGAGACCACATATGCCATCCCCACACTACTATACCCAGAAAAACTTTCAATAATGTTAGATGGACAAAATAAGACATCTCATTATAAAACCAAATTTAAGCAATATCTATCTATAAATCTAGCCCTACAGAAGGCGCTAGAAGGAAAAATTCAACCTAAAGAGGCCCACCACACCAAAGAAAACACAAGAAATAAATAATCCCAAACTAGCAAATCAAAACAAGGAAAACACACACACCACCACCACCACCACAACAACAACAATAACAAAATAACAGGAATCAACAAACACTGCTCATTGATATCTCTCAACATTTTATTGGGAAATGGGTCTCAATTTCCCAATAAAAAGGCACAGACTAACAGATGGATGCAAAAACAGGATCCATACTTCTGCTGCATCCAAGAAACACACCTTAACAGCAAGGATAGATATCACCTCAAGTTAAAAGAATGGAAAAAGATATTCCAAGCAAATGGACCCAAGAGGTAAGCAGGTGTAGCCATTTTAATATCTGACAAAATAGCCTTCAAACCAAGACTAATTAGAAAAGATCAAGGATACTACATATTCATCAAAGGAAAAATTCACCAAGAGGACATTGCAATTCTAAATATCTGTGTATATACACAACTGCACCCAAGTTCATAAAAGAAACACTACGATAGCTTAAATCACACATTGACCCTCACACCTTTTTGTCGGTGACTTCAGTACCCCACTCTCACCAATAGATAGGTCACACAGACAAAAACTAAACAGAGAAATGGTGGAGCTAACTGATATCGTATACAAAATGGACCTACCAGATATTCACAGAACATTTCACCCAAACACCAAAGAATACACCCTCTTCTCAGCACCTCATGAAACAGTCTCCAAAATTGACCACATACTCAGACACAGAGCAAGTCTCCACAGATACAAGAAAATTGAAACAACATCATGCATCCTATCTGGAGACCATGGATTAAAGCTGGATATCAATGATAGAAACAACACTAAGTTTATAGACTCATGGAAACTGAACAACTCACTACTGAATGAAAAAATGGGTCAAGACAGAAATATGAAGGAAATTAAAAACTTTTTAGAATTGAAAAAAAAAATGAAACACAATATACCCAGATTTATGGGACACAAGAAAGGCAGTTCTAAGAGGCAAGTTCATAGCACTAAGTGCCTACTTAATTTAACAGGACACCTGAAGGCTCATAACAAAAAGGAAAAACAATCATACTTACTCAAAATGAGTAGACAGCAAGAAGTAATCAAACTCAAGGATGAACTCAATAAAATAAAACAAAATTACAAAAACAATGAAACCAAGAGTTACTGATTTGAGAAAATCAGTAAGATTGACAAACCTTTATCTAAATTAACTAAAAGGTGGAGCAAGCTATCCAAATTAACAAAATTAGAAATGAAAAGAGGGACATAACAACAGATACTGAGGGAATCCAGTGCTGTGGAATGTCTTTCTGTACACTGTGAATGTGTGTTGCTCTGATTGAGCGGGGCAGTAGCGGCACAGGCATTTAATCCCAGCACTTGGGAGGCAGAGGCAGGTGGATCTCTGTGAGTTAGAGGCCAGCCTGGCCTACAAAGCAAGTTCCAGGATAGGCTCCAAAGCTACACAGAGAAACCCTGTCTTGGAAAAAAAATAAATAAAATAAAACAAAACACTGATTGGCCAGTAGCCAAACAGAAAGTACAGGCAGGGCAAGCAGACAAGGAGAATTTTGGGAAGAGGAAGGCTTAGTCCTGACAGGAGTCGCCAGCCAGACACAGAAGAAGCAAGATGTGAAGGCAGAACTGAGAAAGGGTACCAAGCCATGTGGCTAAACATAGATAAGAATTATGGGTTAATTTAAGTGTAAGAGCCAGTCAGTAATAAGCCTGAGCTAATGGCCAAGCAGTTATAATTAATATAAGCTTCTGAGTGATTATTTTATAAACGGGCCACGGGACTGCGGGGGCTTGGCAGGACCAGAGAAACCTTCAGGCTACAATCCAGAGAATAAAGACATACTTTAGAATCCTGTGTTCCATCAAATTGGAAAATCTAAAAGAAATGGGACAATTTTCTCTATACATAACACTTACCAGAGTTAAAATTGAAAAAGAAGAAGTCTAAGTATCTTTATTTGCAGATGATATGATAATATGCATAACTGACCCTAAAAATTCTTCTGGGAAACTCCTACAGCTGATAAACACTTTCAGCAAAATAACTAGATACATAATTAACTGACAAAAATCAATAGCCTATCTGTATACAAATAACAAATGGTCTGAGAAAGAAATCAGGGAAGCAACACCTTTCACAATAGCCTCAAATAATAGAAAGTATCTTGGGATAACTAACCAAGCAAGAGAAAGACTTGTATGATAAAAATTTTAAGACAGTGCCAGGCGATGGTGGCACACACCTTTAGTCCCAGCACTTGGGAGGCAGAGGCAGGTGGATCTCTGTGACTTTGAGGCCAGCCTGGTCTACAGAGCAAGTTCCAGGACTGGTTCCATAGCTACTGAGACACCCTGTTCTAAAAAATAAAAAAACAAATTTAAGACACTGAAGAAAGAAATTGGTGAAGATATCAGAAGATGGAAAGATCTTCCATGCTCATGGATCAGTAAGAATAACAGTAAAAATGGCCATCCTACCAAAAGCAATCCACAGATTCAATGCACTCCCCATCAAAATTCCAACACAATTCTTCATGGATCTTGACAGGAAATTTTTTAGCTTCATAGCTTCATATAGAAACACACACACACACACACACACACACACACACACACACACACACACAAATTGATAAATTAAATCAAATTGAAGATCCAGACATAAATCCACACACCTAGGGACATCTGATTCTTGACAAAGAAACCAGAAATACACACTGGGAAAAGACAACATTTTCAACATCTTCAACAAACAGTAATGGTTAAACTGGATGGTTGTATGTAGAGGATCCCAAATAGATCCACCCTTATCATCCTGCACAAAACTCAACTCCAAATTGATCAAAGACCTCAACCTAAAACCAGGTATCTTTGAACCTAACAGAAGAGAAAGTAGGGAACAGCTTTGAACTCACTGGCACAGGAAAAGACTTTCTGAACAAAAAGAACAGCATGAACAGAGACACTAAGATCAACAATTAATAAATGGGGTCTCATGAAAAGCTTCTGCAAGGCAACGAACCCCATTATTCAGACAAAGTGGCAACTTATAGAACGGAAAAAGATTTTTACCAATTACACATCCAATAGAGGGCTAATATCCAAAATATGTATTAAAAACTCAAACAAAATATATAAAGAACTCAAAAGACTAGGTATCAAGAAAACAAATGACTCAATTAAAAAATGGGGTACAGATCTAAACAAAGAATTCTCAATAGAGGAATCTTAAATGGCTGAGAAAAAAAAAGAAATGTTCAATATTCTTAGTCATTAGAGAAATGCAAATCAAACCAGCTTTGAGAATCTGTCTTCCACCTGTCAGAATGCCTAGAATCAATAACACAAGTGACAGGTCATGCTGGCAAGGATATAGAATAAGGGGGAACACTCATCCATTGCTGGTGGGAGTGCAAACCTGTACAGCCACTATGGAAATGAGTGTGGTGGTTCCTCAGAAAGATGGGAAATAATCTACCTCAAGATCCAGCTATACCACTCTTGGGCATATACCCAAAGGATGCCTTATCCTACTACAGAGACACTTGCTCAAACATATTTGTTGCTGCTCTAGTATCAGAAATTGAATAATAATTTTCAAGAGATGAATGGATAATGAAAATGTGGTACATTTTCACAAATGAATATTACTCAGCCATTAAAAAGAGTGAAATTCACAGGTAAATGGACAGAACTAGTAAAAAAAAAATCATCCTGAGTGAGTTAACCCAGACCCAGAAAGCCTAATATGGTATGTATTAGCTTATATGTGGATATAAGCAGCTAAGTCAATGGTAACCAAGCTTCAATCTGTAGAATCACAGAGGTTAAGCATAGAGTAAAGGACTAGGGAGGAGAGAAGCATCTCCCCTAGAAGGGGAAACAGAAGAGAAAGTTATAGATTGGGGTGGGGGTAGGGAGCTGGAATGAGAGGATCAGGTAGGGAAGGAGAGAAAAGAAGGGGACGAAGGAGAGAATACAGGGAGAAACAGCTAAAATTAAAGGCTATTTGAGCAGCAGTATGGGAAATAATACAGTAGAAGCTTCCTAAAATACATACATATACGAAGGCAATCTAACTGAAATCACCAAATAAAGGGGAAGGGGGCGGAGCCCCCAGTGGACATCTTTTGTCACCAAATGAAATTTCCAGTACCAGGAATGGGTTATACCTAATTGAGTTATTGGCCAAAGGGTTACCATGGGAACCCTCAAATAACTCAGGTTGTTGCCCAGGCTATAGGTTGCTCTCCATAAACTGAAGGCAAGACTCAGCCAGACAATATTCAGAGAGTGAGAGACCTTGGAACACTCAGCCCTAAACAGAATGTCTCCATGAAATCCCTCCCCTCAGGGAACACTGTGGAAAAGGAGGAGGAAAGAGTGTAAGAGCGAGAGGGGATGAAGGATGCCAATAAAAGAAGGCCCTCTAAATCAACAGATCGACCCACATATGAACTCACAAGAGATTGAGGCAGCATGCACAGGGCCTGAACAGTCTGCACCAGATGGGGTCCTTCAGCTGATGGACACACTCCCCCATCCCTAACCCACAGCAATCTCCAGCTGAAAACCACTTGGAAACAAAGATTTAGTTCCTCCAAGGGAGTCTCACTGGGAAAACAAACTACTCTTAAGGGTAGACTGCATGCCCAGCAGTAGATGGCCAACAGAAAACAAATTCAATGGCATCTTTGGAGGATCCTTGTCCTATAATGTTGTGTCAGGGGTTTTTGTTTGTTTTGTTTCATTTGAATTTCATCTTATATTCTATTTTTAATAATTTTATTTTATTTATATTTTTTTCTCTCTATTTACCCTACAGATCCTTTGTGTAGGTATTATGGTTTCCAGTTTAGTATTTTAATAGGATTCCTGAGTGTGCATACAAATGAGCTTCTATGTCTGTATCTGTTTCTTATGTCTTTTCTTGGGCTCTTTTCCTTCTGTTTGTTTTGTCCTATTCTGATATGTTATTTTTATTTTATCTTACTATATCATATTTTATTTTATTGTTATCCTTTATAATCCTTTTTATTTTCTAATGAAAGATAGAAAGAGGGTTGATCCGGAAGGGAGGGAAAGTGGGGAGGAACTGGAAGGAGTAGAGGGAGGGGAAACCATAATCAGGGTATTTTTTTTTTTAAAGATTTATTTATAGGGGCTGGAGAGATGGCTCAGGGGTTAAGAACACTGACTGCTCTTCCAGAGGTCCTGAGTTCAATTCCCAGCAACCACATGGTGGCTCACAACCATCTCTAATGAGATCTGGTGCCCTCTTCTGGCCTGCAGTCATACACGCTGTATACATAATAAATCAATAAATCTTTAAAAAAAAAAAGATTTATTGATTTATTATGTACACAGTGTTCTGCCTGCATGTATGCTTGCAGGCCAGAAGAGGGCGCCAGATCTCATTACAGATGGTTGTGAGCCACCATGTGGTTGCTGGGAATTGAACTCAGAAACTCTGGAAGAACAGCCAGTGCTCTTAACCTCTGAGCCATCTCTCCAGTCCCAGGACATACTATGTGAGGGGAAAAAAAATCTATTTTCAATGAAAGGAAAAAAATAGGGCTGTGAGTCTGGAGAGATGGTTCAGTGGTTAAGAGTATTGGCTGATATTACAGAGGACCCATGGTTCAGTTCCCAGCAACTATACAGTGGCTCACATGAAAATGAACATATTCTCTTTCATCAGAGGCATCTAGCTCCAAAAATTCAGATGCAAATAAATATCTTGGAATAACTGCAGAAACCAGGAAAGCAAAATGGGACCATTGCTGGTGTAGGTGGTTAGGGGAGCAGTGAAGAGGGGAAGAGCAGGGTACAAGTGATCTGGTGGAGGAAAGGGAGAAATGGGGGGGCTCTAATTAGGTAGTTAGAGGGAGATAAATACACAAGGAAGCAGGCAGGGGGGAATAAAATAACAGTAAGGATGTTTGAAAAGTCATAAAGAATCAAACTATTAACTATCTACCTAAAAAAAGTATAATACACATAAATGTATATAAATACACATATACAGCTTAAATGAAATTTTCCCATCTAGGCTGATAATGCTTCCTCCAATACACAAAGACCATCTAACAAAAACCCCCACACCAGTCATGAGAAGCAGCCCTCTTCTGGGTTGTTGATGAGGCTGTCTCAAAACATTAGACTATTGCTATTGACCTTGGTTGTCTCCCAGAGATGGAAGGTAAGCCCCTATTGCTGAAGATCCCATTCACTTCAGACACAGGGATCAGAGGCTCCTAAGCTGGAAGTGACCTGAAAGCTTCCACCTTGAGGATTAGCTGTAGCTGGAGTTTTTTCTCCGGGTCCTGCCAAGCCCCGGCAGTCTGACAGCCCACTTATAAAATAAACACACAGACGCTTATATTATTTAAAAACTGTATGGCTGTGGCAGGCTTCTTGCTAACTGTTCTTATATCTTAAATTAACCCATTTCTATAAATCTATACCTTGCCACATGGCTCGTGGCTTACTGGCATCTTCATATGCTGTTTGTCATGGCAGAGGCTCGCAGTGTCTCTCTCCTCAGCCTTACACTTCCCAGAATTCTCCTCTCTCCTTGTCCCTCCTATACTTCCTGCCTGGCCACTGGCCAATCAGTGTTTTATTTATACAGAACAATATCCACAGCAATTAGCCTTCATGGAACCAGAAGGGGCCATGCAAGCTTCCAAAGTCGGGAAGCAACCAGTAGTCCCATCCAGCTATGATGCCTAGGAACCACAGCAATGACCAGCGTGGCACAATAACCCGAAGGGTGCAGGGGTGGCATGCAGACCTTGGTGGTACCCAACAGCTCTCTAACTGGACTTCAGACTCACTCAAGAGGAAATCATACTGGAAACCCAGCCAACCACCCAGGACTAGTGAAGTGATGGATCTTGGAGGAGAACCTATAACTGTCACTTTACTAGATCAGCATAATCCCTAACTATACCCTAAATAGTTGTCCTCATACCCATATATAGGTGTAGTCCTCATTCCCCATCAAGGAAACTTCTCTTTGCAACAGATGGAGACCATTACAGAAAACTACAACCAATCAAAATGTAGAGTGATGGAGCCCAGGCCCAATGGGATAGGTCTACGGAACAACTCCCATACCTAAAGCTCAGGAAACGCTGTAGAAGAGGGAACACATAGATTGTAAGAGCCAGAGGATCATGGAGTTTGCTGTGAAACTGTATCTCTTAGGAATGCCAGAAGCTGCACCTATAAAGTCTCATTAACATGACTGCTTAAATATGAGCTGAACCAGGGAGGACAACAGGCATGCTAAAGGGGACAAGGGGCCAGGCAGCCCGACACAAAGAACTATAGGCAACGCACGGATGCTGTGAGTGGGGGAAACGGTCTTACTGAGGGAAGAACACACCAATTGCTTATCCAATACCAAATGGTTAGCCCTGAAAATATATATACAAATAACATTATACTAAGTTAAAGTGTGTGTGTGTGTGTGTGTGTGTGTTTAGGTAGATAGTTAACAGTAGGATTCCTTATGACATTTTCAGATACCCTTACTATTATTTTAGCCTCCTTTCTCCCTGTGTATTTACCTGAGCAGGTTACATACATATATGCATGTAACAACAGTTAATGAAAAATCCATGAATTTGAAAGAGTTAACAGCATATATGAGAGGGTTTGGAGGGAAGAAAGGGAAAGGAGAAAAGATGTCATTATATTATAATAAAAAAAACCCACATAATTGTTGCAGAATATTTGTTTAACTATGTAAAGCTGTGTTGCATTTGTTTATGTAAAGATGTGTTGCATTTGTTTAATTATATAAAGATGTGTTGCTGTTTTAACTTGCCTGCCTAAGGCACCTGATTGGTCTAATAAAAAGCTGAATGGCCAATAGCAAGGGAGCAGGTACATGCAGGACTTCCTGGCAGGGAGAGTAAGCAGGAGGAGGAACTGAGGCTTAGAAAGGAAGAAAGAGAAAGAGATGCCAGGGAAATGCCAGGGGCTAGACAGACAGACACAGAGGAAAAAGTAAAGTAGGACAAACGAAATGAAAGAAAGGTAAAAAGCCCTGAGGCAAAATGTAGATGAAGAGAAACAGGTAAAATTAAGTCATAAGAGCTAGTGGAACAAGCCTAAGCTAAGGTCAAGCATTCATAATTAAAAATAAGTCTCCATATTTTAATTGGGAGCTGGTTGGCAGCCCAAAATTCCAACTACACATAATACAATAAATAAAATAAGGAAGTGGTTGTTTTTAAAGCATTAATGTAAAAGATAAAGAGAATGGAAACAATGACATTCTCAGGACCTCATCCCTATCACCTACTCTGAAGAATTTATGACAGACACTATCAATGGATAACCACCCAGGCATAAGGTGGCTTGCCAGTAATTCAAAGCTTTTCAATAGCAAAGTATATTGCAGTTGCTTATAACTTAAAATGCTGCCATAAAATATCCAAATAACAGATTAAATTCAACTTGATTACATTACCACCTCTTACATACCACATTCCTTAGGATAAGTTATAATTTATTAACAACATGTAACACTGAGTTAGAAGCCTGATACACTTATAGCACTTAATCCTCAGGGGCCTTCAGAAGTAGGCATAGAAATCAGGCTTGTTAGGTTTTTGTGCGTACATGACTACCAACCTGGGTGATTGTAGACTTCAACAACTTTTTTAACTTTGTACAAAAAAAAAAAAAATGTGTCAAGAAATTTTTAGGTAACAAATGATTTAGAGGTAAGACCAGTATCTGAAAACTTGTTTTCCTTCAGTACCTGTAGAACACTGATTCTTTCTCACTGTGGTCTTCTATAAAAGGAATTCAGCAATAGTTAATGCTTAAACAAAGCTATTATAATAGTCTTACTAATCGGACTTTGTACTGCCAAAATAAGGGAGATCTTGGCCAATAAGAGATAATACTTCCAATTCAAAGTTCTAGCCGGGCGGTGGTGGCGCACGCCTTTAATCCCAGCACTTGGGAGGCAGAGCCAGGAGGATCTTTGTGAGTTCGAGGCCAGCCTGGTCTACAAAGCGAGATCCAGGAAAGGCGCAAAGCTACACAGAGAAACTCTGTCTCGAAAAACAAAAACAAAAACAAACAAAGTTCTTAGCTAAGGTAATTTTATATTTCTTAAGGCACCTTGAAATTAAGATGAATGTAAATCTATGGTGGTTGAAAAGGGTTTTGAGCATTTTTATTCATGACAAAACTGCACAGTAATAGTTTTTGTTTGTCTTTAAAAAAAAAAAGAAGCTTTATTGTTTTTATTTTATGTGTAAAGTGTTTTGCCCGTATGTATGTCTTTTTACTACATGTGTGTCTGGTACCCACAGAGGCCAGAAGAGGGCATCAGATCTCCTGAAACCAGAGTTATAGTTGTGGGTCCCGGGAATTGAACCCAAGTTGTCTGAAAGAGCCGCCGGTGCTCTTCACCACAGAGCCATCTCTCCAGCCCCAGGAATATTAAAAACAACAACAACAACAACAACAAAACCTCTATGGAAAACTACAGGACACTGCTGCGAAAGTACTTGGTTGTATAAAACACAGACGTCTCCCGGTAGGAAAACGTGCTTTTGTGTGATGTTTGTATTGAACATTTCTTTTTCTTAAAAGAATGATGTTGAGCCAGTTGGCGTGTGAGGCAGAGCCAGGCAGATCTCTGTGAGTTCGAGGCCAGCCTGGTCTACAGAGCGAGATCCAGAACAGGCACCAAAACTACACAGAGAAACCCTGTCTCAAAAAACGAACAAACAAAAAAAAGATGTTGAAAACTTAAAATGTAACATAAAAGTCTAGGAATGAAAAAAAATCTTAAAGGCTAGGCATGATTTGGGAATTAATATTCACAACTGAAATGTTTTCATTTTGATAGATAAATTCTTGGTTAAACACAAGTGTGTTCTAAATTCCTGAGCACAAGTAAGGATTATATTTGTTTTCTTAAGTAAGTTTTTAACCCTTTATTTGTCATAAAAATTTATTTATTTTTAAAAACCAGGAGGTAAGTATGGTGACATATACTTATAATCCTAGAATCCAGGGAGCTAAGGCAGAATTGAGATATCAAGAACATCCTGGGTTGCATAGTAAGTTCAATGCCAGCCTGGGCTACTTAACAAGACTTTGTCTCAAAAATAAATAACAGAGTAAAAGTCAGCATTTTAAAAGTGAACTTACACTCAAAGTTCATACTGTTAACTTCTGAGATGACAGAAAAATTATCTTTTTCTAAAACAAACATAAAAACTACTTACAGTTCAGAAGCGGCTGCATACAAGAAATGTCAGATAAAAGAAAGCTGCTTTTTGGTGGTAGCAGGTATTTCTGTCCCATTAAAGTAATCATTTTGGAAAAGCTAGAGTCGTTTTCAATGACCTGTGAAGATAAATCTAGCTCTGTAACAGACATATCATCTTCCAGCAACCGTAGTGTCTGAAGCTCCATTTCATTGAAGGCAGGCCAATGCTTTGCCATCTCACAGAATTCTGACAAATTGCAAGCATCAAGTGGTAAAGGGATGCGGCCACTATTGCCATCCTGTTTTTCAACAAGTGGATAAAGAAAACCACTTTTGAGACCTTCTTGAATCAACTGTGAAGATCCATCCAAAATCAGCTCTCTGATCTGTTAAAAAAAAATTGTTTAAAGTACATTAAAACAATACTGGTTTTAATATCATTTTACAAGGGCTGGAAAGATGGCTCTGCATTTAGGAGCACTGGCTGTTCTTAAAAAGAATCTGGATTCAATTCCCAACTCCCACACGGTTGCTCACAACTAGCTGTCAATCCAGTTCCAGGAGATCTATCACCCTCTTCTGGCCTCAGAGGGCACCAGGCACACACCTGGTGCACAGACATGTATGCAGGCAAAACATCTATACACACAAAATAAAATTAGATTACAAGTAAAATAATTTTCCAAATAATTAATTCTACTGTGCTTTGACTATTTTATTTAATATACTAAAATCTACTCTTATTCAGCTTAGAGTAATTTTATAGTATAATAAGATTATAAGAGTGTTAAGAGCATACTTTTGAACTCTACAGAATGAAACACACATCATAAACTCCCTGTTAAGTAATGTGACAATATATGTATAGAAATGGCTGAAGCTTTCAGCCAAAAATAACTTTTTCTTGCTTGGGTTGTTTCTGTCAGATATCTGATGTAGTGATGAGAAAAATAACCACCGCCTATGCTCACCTATGCTCTGCAAGCAAAGCCTCACAACATTCTTATAGGACACGGGGTACAAAGGGCACGTCAACATAAAGCACATGCTTTTCCTTGTGCCAGGAACCAGAGTCCTTTGTCCTGGTCCAGACATTCCACATCTTCTGCCAGCATCTATGAAACTTCATGGTAGGCTAACTTGTTCACTTCCTAAATCTCAGTCTTCACAGTCCTCACTGGAGCGTTGGGTAATCATGTCTCTCATCAGGGGAGAAATACTGACCTTAGACACTGCTCTAAACCCACCTTTTAAAACCCACCAGAGGCTGGGCGGTGGTGGTGCACGCCTTTAATCCCAGCACTTGGGAGGCAGAGGCAGGTGGATCTCTGTGAGTTTGAAGCCAGCCTGGTCTACAGAGTGAGTTCCAGGACAGGCACTAAAACTACACAGAGAAACCCTGTCTCGGGGAAAAAAAAAGAAAGAAAAATCCAGAAAGGGTAGAACAAGAAACACAAATTCTGCAGACAGTGAAGTTCTCAGTGCTACACATAGGAGCACTATATCCAACAGATACAGAACATAATCTTCAACCGCACACAGTACAATCTCAAAGATAATTCATATGCTGGGCAATGAAACAAAGCTCAACAAACGTAAAAGAAACTAAAATTTATTCTTATACCCCAAAGGATTTAAGTTAGAAATCAAGAACAAAATGATACTAAAATTAACCCCAAATGCAAATGAAATAGTTCTCTTCTAAATAATTCAAGCAGGTCAAAGATGAAATCACAAGAGAGATTAGAAAATGTTTTTTTTCCACAATAGAATTGAAAATATAAAATATTAACATACATAAATCACAACAAGATCCCATTCTATACCCATTAGGATGGCAATTACAAAACGAAATAGAATGTTTTGATGAAAATGTGGAGGAGTTGGAATGCACTGTTGGTGGAAATACAAAAATTGTACAGCAGCTATGAAAAACAGGATGGTAGTTTCTGGAGGGAAAAAGAATGTATATAATCTACCTACTCCACGACCTCTATAGCAGCAATATGACAAGATCTACCAAATGTTCAAACCAAGATAATTGGGGGGAAGAGGAGCAAAAAGATGCACGTTTTCTCTCATGCAGAATGTACATTTGATGATACATGCATGTATAATAACATTATTTAACTCTGTGTGAATGTATGCATCATGAAGGAAGAAGGGGGACTACTTGGAGGGAGGGACTAGCAAGAAGGGTTAAAAAGAGAGAGAAAAGTACAATGATACATATGTATGCAAATGTCATGATCAACCTCATTATTTCTAGGCTAAATAAAACAATTAACAAAAAATCAGCAATTCATCATAATACAAGACTGTGGCCGTATTCCTGCTGAGCTATTCCTGGCCTGGCTCCAGAGAGTAGCATCTAGCCCTAATCCATCCTTTGTTTAACCAATACCTTTTGTTTCTCCTTTGTGAATCTTGTCTGAGAGCCTCCCAAGGATCAAAGGCCTATGCAAAACTGGGTTCAGGAAGCCCTGAAGACCATGGTACCTGAGAAATCAAGGCATTTGCACTTGGCATTTTATCTTTGGGAGCTCCTTTCAGGTTGCTTTGAAATTAACTGGCTAAACTGTAAACAGAGAGGAAAAATGCCCTGGGCAAAGGGAAAATGCTTCAGTCCTTCAAGGCTGGAGGCTGGAGCCCCCTGCAGCCATGAAAGACTAGATTCATTCTTTTTTTTATTATTATTATTAAGATGCCTCTGAATCTTCTTTCCACGGATCCACGTGAACCCACACACCGTGCCACGACAAACCACGACACAAGACATCAAAATACGATCATGGGAGCTGGCCCTCTGAAGGCTACCTCCATGCAGCAGTCCATCATCTACTGCTATAGTTCTTTATTCTCATGTTGAATCTTTTGGAAGGTTTCTTGTTTTCAGGGGGGTTTTCCACTATAAGTTGTCAGCATTATTTTCATAATTTGCCATGTGATATATTTCATCCTCACATCATTTCCAATTTGCAAATACAAATTGTGCGGACTTTTAAAAAGTTCTAATGCATTCTATGCATTTTTTGCCAGTTTGACTCTGCAAAAATATATTATCGTGCTGATTTCATATGTAAGACAGTCTCCTCATCCTTCTTCCGGCCGCCTTTCTACCCTCAAATAATCCCTCTGTTTCACGTCATCGCTACATACAGAAAGTTAAATAACAATCTATGTTCAGCTGTTTACTGTTGAATCTAAATTGAACGCATGAGAGGAAACATGCAAGAGTAAAAACACGGAACAGCCTCAATGAACTTAACCAATAGCACAAGATTAATTCATCAACTACTCAGACTGACAGAAGCATATGTGGTGTTAATAAAAATTGGTTTCCACTGTTGATTACTGAGAAGAAATAAGCCACCTGAATTCTAACTCTGACCAAAACAATTGCTTTATTCCTAAGATATATTTTGTTCCTTTTTATGCTACTTCACATTAATCTTCCTACAAAATCAACAAACATTTTATACTTACCTTTGTATGATACTCTATGGCATCCAATTCACCTTGATTGAAAACCAGACATCTTTTACGTTTCTAAAGAGAGGATGACAAGAAAAAAAATAATGTTGCCGTCTCTCGAAAAGTTGACATTTTGAAACCTGTTAAATTTTTTTTTGTACTACATTTTTTAATATTGTATCTATTTTTTTAAAGGTAAGACGGCCCACTGAGATCAAAATCAGTGCAAAGGGTACAAGGGCCCATGGAATATGAAGAAACTGTGATTCTTCATAAGCAGTTAGTTGCCATAGTTACCTATCAGTTTCTACGAGTAAGGTATCATTACTCTCAACTTTCTTCATTCCTGAGCATGAACCATCTATAGGCTATCAAAGAAAACCTGGGGCTGAAGTGAAGGACCAGTAGTCAAGAGCACTGGCTGCTCTTAAAAAGACCCAGGTTCGGTTCCCAGCACCCACATGGTTGCTCAAAACCAGCTGTAACTCCAGTTGCAGTACATCTGACGCCCTTTCCTGGTCTCTGCAGATATACAGATGGTACACAGAAATACGCACAGGCATGACACTCATACACATTAAATCAATAATCAAAAAAATAAATAAATCAATAAATCAAAAAAATCTCAAAGCCAAGTATGACATCTCAGGTCTGTGATACCAAGAAATGAAAGGTGGGCAGACAGGGTAGGAGTTCAAGGTCATCCTCTGCTACACAGTGCTTTCCAGAACAGCCTGGGCTACCTGGACTCTGTTCCAAAAAAGAAAAGGAAGAAAGAAAGAAGTGTCGGGTATGATACCAGATAATTATAATGGCAGTGGCCAGGAGGCAGAAGGATCAGGTTCAAAACTAGCCTTACAGAATAGCAAGACTGCCTCTCAAAAAAAAGAATTTTAATATATTTTTAAAAGGTTTTAGAAGGCTGGCAAGATGATACTCATCACCAAACCCAGCAACCTAAGTTCAATCTCCAGGACCCACCACTGAGTAAGGACAGAGCTTGTTCCTGAAAACTGTCCTCTGACCTCCAGATGTATACCATGGCACATGTGCATATATATACACACACACAATAAATAAATAAATAAATAAATAAATAAATAAATAAATAAATAAATAAAGTATTGCTCTTGGGTATGCTAACACCTTCTCCATTATTAATTCTTCTTTATACTTAGGAAATAGGAAGTTATTTGAGATAGTGAAATTAAAATTTTACTTCATGTAAAAAAAAAGAAGTTTAAAATTCCTACCTTCCCAATAGAAATGGAGACTTCATGTTTATTACCAGTCACTAAATTCCCGTGGCTGTGGCTTTGTTGGCATTCTTTGTGAACAGCTGAAGTTATGTGAGGTTTGGTGATATTGAACAGCTCAGGTCGGAAAACGTATTTCTGGGTGATCATCTCACAACTTCCTCCATCCTCATTGCCTGGCACAGTAGTGGAGTCAGGAGCAGGAGCCCCAAAAGGAGACATGGCTTCCATCTGACGAGAATCCAGGTAGACAGGAGAAGTGGGCTTCTTTTTACTGCAGGAAGGCTCTTGATGCTGATGAAGTTGATAGTTGACCTTGTTAATGAAAGAAAGATGATCCAGTAACCACCCAGGTGGCAAATGGTGTACCACAGACATACTTAAAAAGAAAAAAAAGAACTGAGAATCAAGAATCAGAAGTAGGGCTCGGAGCGTAGCTCAGTGTGGGGGTGCTGGGTTTGATGCCCAGTGTTGAAACAACAAAAAAAACCAACAAAAAGAACTTTTAAAATCAGGTTTTTAAAGTCCTATATTTCAATGATGTACTTCATACACACAAGTATGTCTGATATGCAAACATACATAGCACCTCTAAGGAAAAATGCAATACTTTAAATGTCTTTTAATTTTAGAGTTGGTCATTCAAATTTTTCAGCCAACTTGGCCAAAGATGCTTTTAGAGTGATGGATCTGGATTCCCAGTTTGATCCTCCTTTCTTCCATTGCCCCCCATGGTCCTGTTTTGGTCCTCGGATTGAGGCACTAGTCCACATCATCCAAGTATTCAAGTCACTTAGTCCTTAAAAGGTGAGTGTCCTGTCAAGTCAAAGAATAGTAATTACTTACAAGAATACACCTTCTTAAATTACATAAACCTGTCTAGAGAGGGCCACAGAATTTCAAGAAGAGTTAGCCTTTGTGTTCTCAAACTATATTTGCCACAGGATGTCATTCTACTACTCTGATCCCTGCCCTGTTTAACAGCCATCAATGGAAGAACAGTAAGAATAAAAGACTGCTCCAGCCGGGCGTTGGTGGCGCACACCTTTAATCCCAGCAGTTGGGAGGCAGAAGCAGGCGGATCTTTGTGAGTTCGAGGCCAGCCTGGTCTACAAAGCGAATTCCAAGAAAGGCGCAAAGCTACACAGAGAAACCCTGTCTCGAAAAAGCAAAAA
>CABHPR010147319.1:0-43638 GCA_902168415.1 Peromyscus melanophrys
AGAAGAAGAAGAAGAAGAAGAAGAAGAAGAAGAAGAAGAAGAAGAAGAAGAAGAAGAAGAAGAAGAAGAAGAAGAAGAAGAAGATGATGATGGTGGTGGTCCAGGAGCTCAACTGATTGATGACAAATCTCAATTCTGACTGTGACTGAACTGTGTCTTCAGGCTTTATTTCAGCTCTTCTGTTTAAAAGTTTTCAGAAGACACAACAAAGATTGGCTTTTTTGGTTGTTGTGATGAATTTAAGTCATGCACATGCATTTAAATTTGTGTCTGCCATACAACAAAGATCATTTATTCTAAATGCTTCAGCTATTATTCCTACTAAATTATACTGCACAGTTATGACTCCAGGCAAAACAGATTATATATTTCAGCTCATAACTCCTGAACCTTGGCTGTCTTCAGGTCCACTGTCCTTGGCATGACACAGGAGATGGTTGGGACATTTACCAGAATCTCTGTCTTGCCCACATTGCCCTTGAAAGGTAGTCCTGCAGCCCTCACAGAAGACTCAGGAAAATCCAGACCCATTCCACTCAGCATGTATATATCATCAAGCAGAAGAACTTTGGAATTCACTTCAGAGTTCCTCAGTGAATTAAGACGACTGGTACCTAATGCACGGAGCTTAAATCCCATTACAGCTCTAAATCAGGATGATGTTTCCCCCACATGAACCAATGAGAGATTAACAGTTTCCCAGCTGATGACTGATGACTCTAACTTCAAGTTTACATCTGCTTCACACATTTGACTCCACAAGCACCTTCTCTCCTTGGTGAGGTCATCCTACATAACACAGGCCCCCTTCACTACTCTTTGAAGTAGCTTTATTTACTTATCTCTTGCTGAAAGTCTCTGAAGACATGACTATTTTCACTGTTTTATATCCTCATCAGTAAACATGGTAATATTCAAAAATATGCCTTTCGCTGAATGAATTAAAGCTCAATAAATATTGTGGAGTTTTTTTTTTTTCCTCAGGGACAAACACGTTAGTTTCAGAATGGAGATTAAGCTAGATACCATCTGTAAAAGGCCATTATCAAAATACCAGTGCAAGAACGTTGTAAGAGAAACTTACAGGAAATTACACGAGATGCATTAAATCATAGCATAACTAACTTTATGTATAAAGCTTACTGTTTTCAAGCATGATATTTTTCTCTAAGATTTTAATGGATATTGGCAAGGTGCAATTGCATATATATGTTAATTAAAGTGATTCTGTGATGTACATGTACCAGGTGAAATACTGAATCAAGGTAATTAACATATCTCTTACTCCAAATAATTGGTGTTTTTTCTTCCTGACTAAATAAAACATTAAGCATTTTTACTAACATGCTCCCATTCTACTGTCTGCTTCTGTGAGTTCAACTGGTTTAGATTTCACAAGTAAGAATGCAATGTTTATCTTTCTGCTTCCATAGTGTCTTTCATGTTTCACTGAGTATAATGACTTCCAGGACCATCCACACTTTTAACAATGACGTAATTCTTAACTTTTAAAAGACAGTATAGATAGTATACAGAGTCTATATATTCTTCATCAATGCTTTTGTTTTTGTTTTTGAAACAGTATCTTACTCTGCAACCTAGGCTGCCCTGGAATGTTTGTATAATCCAGATTGGCTCCAAATTCATGGAAATCTGCCTGTGTCAGCCTCCCAAGCACTGGTATCACACACATGAACTACCACACCGGGCCCTCCATTCATTTCTTAAAAGATGTATATATGTATGTATATGTGTGCATGTTTCCACATGTGGGTACATATGTCTTTATTCATACATGGAAGCCAGATGAGGGCATGAGCTGGCCTCTCTCAGTTTCTGCTTGGCTCCTTTGAAGCAGGTGTCTCTCTGAACCTGGGGCTTGTGTTTTCTCAGTTAGGTGCTGACATTCTCATGCTTCTGCATGTATATCATGATGCAATTGAATAGAACACTCTTTGAATACCTGTTAAGTCCATCTAGCCTATAGGACTGTTCAAATCTACTTTTCTCTAGTGGTTTCCTTTTAGGACAGTCTTTCATTACTACAAATGGGATACAGAAGTCTACTAATATTGTTGTATTGCTTATATTTATCTCTTTAAATATGTTAATGTTTGCTTTATATACTTAGATGCTCTGATGTTGAGTATATTTATAATTTTTCCATCTTTCTGTTGTATTGATGCTTATAATTATGTTATCATCTCTCTGTTTTTATCTCACACACATGCATACACAATTTTCTCTTTGCCTCTACAAGTAATAGAATATCTGTCTAATATAATGCTGAATGTTTCTTAAAAACCATTAGATATGAGTCTTAAAATAGATTTGAGAAAAGCATGAGAAAAATACGCACCCAAAGATTTGTAAAACTAATCTGATCATAGCACTTATTGATCCAAGTAAAATGAGTATTAATTTACAATCACTGAAAGATCAAAATATAAGCATATGCATGCATACTTATATAAAAGTTACTATATCTCATTAAAGTCACATTAATTCCTTAGCTCCTCTGTGGAAAATACAAAAGGAAACTATACATACATGCTTACTACTTACATGATGTACATTTTATACATATTTGCATGTGTATTTGATTGCATATGTTCTATGTGCCATTGGTTGACTTATATCAATACTGAAGCACAAGATTAAACAAAGTTCACAAGACAAAATTGATTTGGTGGTTACCTTCTGAATGGAATATCTTGAATAGCCATTCTCAATTAGAAAATGATGTATTAAGGCTGTTCTTGAAATTATGGGTTTGGAAATATTTGAAAGAGTAAGGAATAAATGATGTATGCCCTTCCCACCAAAAAGCACGAGAATATGAAAGAAACAGATATGCTCCTTTCTTCCTTAGTGATTTAGACCTGTTAAAAACATGTAAAGATGAAACTTTCTTCTCCTTCTCATCTCCCAGGAGAGCCAGGCCCTCACCCTTCACTTCTGAGGTTTGGTGTGAAGTCAAAAGGCCTCTCTCTACAGGGTGTGTAGTTGCAGTGGAAATTGCTCAAAGATGACCACTATTTTTGACAATCTAAGACCATCAAAGGAACCCCAAGGTTTAAGAAGTACTTTAGAAATTCTACTGCCTCAAGGATAAAAGAGGGAAATGAGCCAACAGAAGTAGCCAGGCATTGAGTGGGCTACCACCTCTCGTTCTAAGGTTGGGATGGAGAGTGCAGTGGTTCAGGAATGGTATGCTACATGCAGGACCCTGGTGGTGGATTATGCCTACAGATAATAGACTGGTGCAGACCAGGGCCTTAGAAGAAGCAGCCAAGTTTCCAGTGAGTGAGCTGGAGCTTCCAGGGGAATGCAGAGCCATAAGGTTGCCTCAGAGTTTGGTGCAGCACTAGGAAACTGACCAGCTCTCCACTGCAGAGGGCACAACAGACTGAAGCCAGTGTCCTTAGCAGAGGTCTCTCCCTGCCTTTCCAGATCCCAGCAGCTTTGGAATCACATATACCCCAGGAATTCAACATAACAAAGGCTGATATATGACTGCTCCTTAACCTCTCTTGGAGGAGCTTTGCAACTTGTTTCCAGATGGTTTCTGGAAAGCAAATGTATAGCAGAGTTAACTCAATTTTCTGGAGAAGTTTACAGTTGATGCGTGAATATTCCTCAGCAAAGGCCTCCTCTATTGCCCCCCTTTTAAATGGGAAGAGATCTGTGTGGTTATACTTTGAAGAACCTATAGCAGTTTCAACAAAGGCCAAAATCTGGGTTTGCTGCTATTTCGGAACACTAGGATCTAAGAAAATCATGTCCCACACAACCACTGCTCTAAAGCCCCTTAACTTACTTGAAGTTGCCATGTTCCATTTTTTAAATCTGTTTTTTTTTCCTGTCTGAGTCAACTGCTGGGTGCCAACAGAGCCAAAAGAACCTCGGCCACATCCTCAGCAGAGAGAAGCTGGCTCTGGAGTGAATACATGTGCAGTGGAGTCTCAGATCTGCCACAGCCAGACCTGGGGGCAGTTACTGTACCACTTTAAGCCTGTGTTTTCCCTCCAGTAAAAGAGAAGATTGCTACAGCTTACACACTCCTAATCAGAAAAGCCCAAATTCTCCCAAATCTGAATTTTCTGTGTATGCTGACATACCACAAGGAGAAAATTCTACAGCACTGTTTCCTGTAACAAGTAATTTTTAGTATTACATAAAAGTAACTGTAGGTAAAGTATGTAAGAAATATATAAAATACAAATGAATTAGGTGCTTAGACTTGAGTCCCATTCCCAAGATATCTCATTATGCATATATAAATATTCCAGAGATAATCAAGGATAGGATGGGATAATGACATCCAGCTCTAAGCACCAACCATATCTGTCTCAAGGTCACAATAAGAAATGGTAGCTATGATTGCAATAGAAAACCTTAGGCATTGAAGATTGGGAATGTATAAGCAATGTGCATAATATGATACAATTGTACTTCTTAGTTAATAAGATCTATTAACTGAGTTAGTGAGCTTTGAAGTAACCTGCTTTTACCATAACAAAGAAAAAGCAAAAAAACTAAGGCCAGACCAACAACTGCCAGAAGATATATATATATATATATAATATATATATATATATATTATATATATATAATATATATATATATATAGAGAGAGAGAGAGAGAGAGAGAGAGTGAGAGAAAGAATATAGATATATAGATATCATGTGGGAGCACTGACAACTTCAGATTTCAGACAAAAAGCTGATATAAAAAATGTCCCACCTATCATGTATTATTTTTTAAATAAGTATCATTTTCAAGGTATATTATAATTAAAAGAAACTTGACTATTAGAGTTTTGGAAATTTTTTCTTGTTGAAGAAGTACATTCACTCCTGGAACTCTGCAGGAGTCCAGTCAGAGAGAGGAGGGATTTTTATGAGCAAGTGCATCAGGATCATGATGGGGAAACGTGCAGAGACGACCAAACCAAACTAGTGGGAACTCATGAAAGTTGGATCAATGGCTGTGAAGTCTGCATGGGACTGGACTAGGCACTCTTTATGGCAAGACAATTGTGTAGCTTGATCTGCTTGGGAGGCCCCCTGGTGGTAGAATCAGAATCCATCCCTGGTGCATGAGCAGGCTGTTTGGAGTCCACTATGATGGGACACCTTGTGCAGCCTTGAGGCAGGGGGAAGGGCTTGGACTTACCTCTACTGGATGTGCCTCCACCTGGGAGGCCTTGTCTTCTTGTGGAGAGGAGTGGGGGGTTTGTTGGGGGGGAAGGCTGAGGAGGCAGGAGGAGGGAAGAGGAGGATCTCTGATTGGTGTGTAAAATGAAAAAAAATTCTTAATTAAAAAAATGAAAGAAGAAGTAAATTCAAATCTTTACCTATGGAATGTTATGAAAATATTGACTGGAAAATGTCTGCAATATTCAAGTCGGGACCACTCCTATTTAGGCATGAGTTTTCTAACAAAATTAGGAGTGTAGAATCCTCCACTATAGTCCATTTTAATCTAGACATCCAGAGCTAGCCCAAACCAACACACTTCCTATCCATAGAGTAAACATTTAGAATAGCTAGATAGTCTCTACAAACAAGGCTGGTTACAGGGAGCCAAGGAATTAAACCCCAGGATAAAAAGTACTGGCCAGAAACAATACAGATATTCTAGGAAACAAATTTGCAATAAGCCAACTGCAGCATTGTTACTCATGCTCTGTTTACCTTTAACCACATTCTGTTCTCACTGAGAACAGGTCCTGTGTGCCAGTGGCTGCCAAGACCCCAGACTGGTGGCACCTACTTCTCTCTTGACCCCACCTGACTCTTCAGACTCTTGCTAGATCACCTGACCATGTGGACTCTCAGGTTTTCTCTGCATTTATTTAAAATCAGTCACCAAGAACTAATAGTGATTTTTTTTCTGATTTTCTTCATACATTAAACTACTACAGTCTCCACAGTATCTACTGCTGATGGTTAACTTTTTGCAATGCATAACAGACACACTAAATGAAGAAAAAGGAATCATTCACCCATTTAATAACTTGCTTATCCATTTCATTCATTTGGAAACAGAAGCTTTCTGTAAATAGCTTTTGGAAGACCACAAGAAAATTGAAGTGGTTTCTCTGCCAGCTCTAGAACCCAGGGCCACGTTGTTGGCCTATTTTACTGCATACACTTCCAACTGACCAAACTAAAAGATTTTTTTAGAAGGCAGTTTATCAATAAAAATAAATTTGATGACATCTCTCTGTGTTAATTTAAAAGGCTGAATTTCAAGCCTTCTGATTTCCAGAAGACAAGAGATATTGTATGTAATATTAGCAATCCTACAGTCTCTCTACAAGTTACACTTAAAATAATTAAATTAAACTATTTCTGTGACTAACAAAAAGGAATCCATTGCAAGATGAGCTCTATGGACAGTGGTGATGTTGAATGGCAAGAATATGAATATACTTAATAACAACTCAAAAGTTATCACTTAAAGAGGAATTCTAAGTGATGTATGTTTTATCCAACTTAAATATTTATTTTAAAATTCAAAGAGAAAGTCTGTCAATCTTCTCTCCATAATTTCAGATAAGAAAATAGATTTATTTTTTTAAAAATGACATCCTTGAATATTGCCCATGTCTCATTAAGCACTTCAGACAGAAGGACATGAGGTCTCGAGAAAGACCCAATGAGTAAATGCACCTACTGCTAAGATTGATGACCTGAGTTCATACCCAGGAGCTACATGGTAGAAATAGAGAGTCAACTCTCCCATGTTGTCCTCTGACCTCCATCCACACACTTGAGCACACCTACACCTCCATGCATACTTGCATAGATAGATACATACAAATAAAACAAAGAGCACTCATATTTTTTAAGAAAGACTATTGTTTTGTTAGATATCAACACTACATATACATTGTTGCCAGGTCTCTGATGTTCCTTATAATGGCACCTAGAACTGATATGATGAGTTTATGGTTTAATCTGGAAAACAAATGGTCAAAAAATCACAACATACTGCATTCTTTGCCTCTCACTGGGTCAGGCAGGCCAGAGCAATCCACTGCAGAATTCGGAATGGCGACCCTCCACCTGGAGCCAGTGCTATCACATTCTGTATATTCAAAGTGGTAATCTTTCTGCAAACAATCACAAAAACAAGCCTTTGTTAGAGCCAATTCTAACTGGTGAGCTGGGTTTTTTTCTATCATCCCAAAGGGCCTCCAGGCCTGTTTCCAAACTGTTCCCTCTCCTGGAGTCTCACCCCTCTTCCCCGCTACCCACATCAGCAGTTCATCAATCGAAACTGTGCCATGCAATGTAGAGGGGGCACTGGAGGTCTGGTGAAAGAGGGTTCTCAACACTATCATTCTTATCTACCGAGAAGGCCGCAGCATACTTCCCATATCTCCTTTGTAGGCTTTTTGTGCTCTAAGTGATTGACAGACGTAAGGAAAAAATGACGTGAGGAAGTCAACTGCTGCTATGTCTCAAGTGCTTCAAAGAAGCCAATCACTTCCATTGGCCTAGTTCTCACTCTATTTAAAACTTAACAGAAGGCATAATAACACATCATTCAAACACTACTAAATAGCCATGAGGCTCTCTGAGGCTTAACTCACACCTCCCTCAGGACTGCCATCCTTCAATATATAAAAACAGACCATTTATTACAATTGCCCAATTAAGATCCACTTTGTCTCCCACTTCTGGCTTCATGGCGACTTTCTCTTCATATATATATGGAATGTTTGAACTGAGGAATCAGGACAAAATGTTACAGGAACATTTTAACAATGAGAGAAATTCCAAGTCTACCCTATAATAGTTTCATTTCAATATCCTAACCGTAGAGACTGGACCCAGGGCAAACACTCTCCAAGTAGACTCTATGCTCATCCTTATCTGGTTGATACAAGGCAGTGTTCTGAATGTTAACTGTCTGCTTCCCCCACTGCTTAGCCTCCCTCACTCTATGAACGACAGGCAAGAACTATCAAATAGCATCATCATAGGGAAATTGCGAATGGAAGGTCACGGCTGCTAGTCTCTTCTTCTTGAAACCGTTTCAATCTGAATGTGCTAAGAATTCCCCCAAAGCATCAATTCTGGGATCCTGTGATAACAGTTCTCTTGATTCATCTCTTTCTTTTCCTTCCTTCCTTCCTTTCTGCTTTCTTTACTATAAGCAATAAGAAAAAAACAGGCCACACTTTTGACAGTCCCCCCAACCCCAAATTTCCAACAGAATATTCCTAATTTCCTTCTAAGCCCTCACCAACACTTCTGTTGATATTTCTAATAATAGTCTACCTATGGCAAGTTACATGTTGTATAATGCAATTCAGTCATTTTCTACTACATTTCCCAATTATTACTGAGCATTCACTGAGAGTATTTTACATGCCATTTCTACCAATCATCTTAAGACAATCTAGGCTTTTCTACTCAAAATTCCTCCAGCTTTGGCCCATCACACAATTCCACTGCCACCTCCCCAAAACGTTCAGGTTTTTTGCTTAGCAGAACTTTGTCAGGTCCAGATTAAAAAAAAAAATCTTCAGTAGTTTCCAGGGCAACAGTAACAAGTCATCACAACTATAATGTATTTTCCCATAGCTCTGTAGCTGTTAAGTCTCAGGGCAGTACTCCTGGGTCTGACTGAAGTCAGGCACATCAGATGGACATAGTTCTGTCTTGGCCATGGGTTATACCTCTAATGTTAATTTTCTAAGTCATAAAAGTACCTTTTAATATTGTGGAGTTTTCCTTTATTGGAGGAACAAACCTTTCTTGTCTTGGCAACTCAGCCCTTGAGTGACAGCTGCCAGACTGTTCCCTTGTGGAGGCTGTCTGAAGCAGGGCGCTGCCAATGAGGCAGCCCACCTTCGGCAACTTTTCAATGCTCCAATCTCTCCCTGAAGAAACCCCACTCCAATGGCAGAGAACATTGCAAGAACAGTTGGGGTTGCAGCTCCTACCCCAGGAGGTCTTGCTCCAGTCACACTGCTCCAGCTTCAGCAAGCATGGAAAACTTGTGAATGAAGGTTCCCGAGAAGACCACACCTCCTGCTGCACCTTTGCAAACAGTTGAGAACTTCAAGGATGTGGGAAAGTGGAATACTGCAACTTAAGAGCCAAACTGTCTGAAGGTATCTTTAGCCCCTTAACAGGCACCTATTGTCTTCCTCTGTACCTGACCCAACACTAAGGTAATCACTAGGTAAATCCTTTGGAATGTACAAAGAGACCCATAGTTTCCAGTCAACCAAAAGGCAAAAATGCTGTCATATAGCATCCAAAGACTATCGCAGAGTTTACCCTGCTTTGTTGTAACAGGGCTGCCTAATGTTTCCACTAATAAGTCTTGAAAGTGCCCTGTTTTATAACCTCCTCTGTCCTGATACTATAAAAGCTTCAACAGTTACCACATTGGAACATGGAACTTGGGGTAACTATGTGTTCCTAGGCTATGGTCATTCATACTTATCTCCAGAAAATACTATCTCTTGTCCTCTGAGAGTTGTGCTCTTGTATTGACAATTCCAACCTAACAAACTTCAGTGATCACAACATCACCCTGCTGCTGATACTCCAAGTATCCATTGGCAATTATTCTGCAAGTTTTTATCAACCACAGTTCTGTGAAAGTCGGGGACCAGCAAGCACACCTCCAGTAGAGACTGAGAAAAAAGCTTATAATTGATAGGTAGGAGGCTGTACCTATCTGAGGTTTCTGATTGATCAACCCTATTCAAGCTTTGTACAATCAGGCTTTATGTAAGGCTTTAACTTGTGGAATTATAATTGAGTACTAGTATGCTGTGCCCTTCTTCTGGCTATATAAGCAGGCTGTTTTCCACACTTTTTGGTTGTCTGGGAGCCTTTTCTCCTGTGCACTATACACTGGTATTCAATATTATGCCAATAAAAGCTTCTCCCAAATGTCTCTTTGTATACTTGCCTTTATCACAGGTAGAACATGGGGGTGGCTATCCAAGGAGCAGACAAGACCCTGGGGTCTCCATCCTGGGCAGCAGCAGCAGTGGCAGTGAAGAGAACATGAAAAAATCCAGAGACACAGAAAGAGCTGTGTGCCCTGTACCCACATCTCTAAGCTGTAAGTGTAGAGGACAACTGAAGAGCTCCAGGGAGCGACTGAGGACAGAAACCATGAGAAGCTAAGGCTATGGGAGCCAGGAGGTCATTCAGAGTCAATGGCTGCATCTGCTTCCATCAGTTACTAGATGAAGGCTCTATGATGACAGTTAGGGTAGTCACCAATCTGACTACCAGGGTAGGCCAGTTCAGGCACCCACTCCACTATTGCTAGTAGTCTAATCTGGGGTCGTCCTTGTGGATTCCTGGGAATTTCCCTAGTACCGGGTTTCTCTCTATCCCCATAATGTCTCCCTCTATCAAGAGATCCACAACCAAGCATCAGGCCGAGCTCTGGGAGTCCAGCTGAAGAAAGGGAAGAGGGATTATATGAGCAAGGGGGGGGGGTCAAGATTATGATGGAGAAATCTACAGAGACAACTGAACCAAGTTCATAGGAACTCATGAACTTTAGACCAACAACTGTAGAACCTGCATGGGATGGGACTAGACCCTCTGCATACAGGAGACAGTTGTGTAGCTGGGTCTGTTTGAGGGGCCCCTGGTAGTGTGATCAGGATCTATCCCTGGTGCATGAGCTGGCTTATTGGAGCCCATTACCTATGGTCAGACACTTTGCTCACCCTTGATGCAGCGGAGAGGAGCTTGGTCCTGCCTCAACTGTACCAGTCTTTGCTGTTCCCCCCATGGGAGGACTTACCCTTTTGGAGGAGGGGATGGGGTAGTAAGTCAGGGAGAGAGGTGGGGGAGCAGGGAGCGGGAGGAGGGATGAGAAGGGAATCTGTGGTTGGTATGTCAATTGAATAAAAAAATTTAAATAAAAAAATAAAATAAAATGAGTCAATGGCTGGAACTAAGACTATGAGTACTACAGGTCCTGGTGTTTATAAGAGCCTGAGAGCACTACCAAAGGTTAAAGATTCAGGTACAGCCAGAGTTCAGGGACTGCAACTCTAGCCAGTTCGTACTGGCACTCTGAGCAAGAGCAAAACGTCTCAACTTGACCACGAAGAGCAATAAGCCTCCAGCTCCGAAAGCTTGAAGCCATAAGCCTCTTTTATCCAAGGCTTAGAGCTATAAGCCTCTGGATCTAGAAGCTTGTCTTGTGAGCCTCTGGAACTCAGGGCCGTCAACATTGAAGTCACTGCTTGCTTCTTGCCTCTCTCCAGCTTTTATCTGGATAGGGCGAAGGACTCCCCTGCTACCCCATGATAGTACTGCCAGGTGATACTTCCTGAGGAAGCTGGAGGAGAAAATCCATCCCTACCTTTTTCCAGCGTTGGTTGGCAGCCAGCATTCCTGGATTGTGTCTGGATCACTCCAGCACCTGCTGTGTGGGGATACTGCCTCCTCCGGCGACTGCCTTTGAGGTTCACGTCCACACTCTATCTCAAACATTTCTATTTGTATGATTTTTTTTTTTGTCATGTAAGGCAACGTTTACTGGTTCTAAGAATTACAGTCTGAGAATCTTATTTTTGTGTTTGTCTTTGTTTCACTTGAGAAAGTATCTCTGCAGTCTCTATGGAAGACAGCCCAGACTGGTCTGATCAGGTATTTGCATAATGACTTTCATATTTCTCTGGTTCCCAGCTATTTGTATTCATACGACTTTCTTATTTCCATATCCCACAGAGAATATCCTAGCCTCTATATCTAAAATGTAAGTTATTTCTTATCATCCTAGCAAAATAATGATACTATGAAGTCTGACATGAATTTTAAATGCAGCAAGGCCTTTGACTAGAACAGGGAGGTCTCTGACTGACTCTCATTGCCGGTTGTGAGATGAGAACAGTGGTTAGTACAGGGAAGCAGGTCTTGTTTTCTAACTGTAAAGTTGAATATAATATGCTGATTGATTTTCCTATGATTATTTCCTCCTCTCTGCCACCTCTACAGTATCCAACAATTCCAGAGTTCCATAGATACTGTGTTACCAAATTCTGAGGATACCAGCAGGAAGCTATAATGTGTTTCCTTGTCATTTAAAAATACTGAAATGCAAACCTATTGCAGGATGTGGTGCTTGAGGATTTCAATTGCAGCCTAAACCAGATGGATTTTTTTTCAAATTATTTAATAGACCATTTCATGTGAACTCATAACAATTTTACAGTCCTCAAATCCATCAAATTATCTGAAAGTAGTGTGGTATAGTAATATTATTGGAAAAATGATATATAACCCTCCAAATCCTATTCAGATAACTGAATAACGAGGATGTCAGCCCATAAATGTTCAGATTAATAGAAACATTTCAGAACCCTAACTACTTGATATACATTGATCACTTGAACCAGTCCTTCATTTCTGGGGAGTGGAGAAATGGCTCAGAGGTTAAGAGCATGGGCTGCACTTCCAGAGGACCAGAGTTTGGCCACAGCACCCATATGGTATCTTACAGTCATGTAAATATTCCAGTTCCAGGGGATCCAATACCCTCTTCCAGCCTCTTTGGGCACCACACAGGCACATGGTACACATACATATATGCAGGCACTCATATACACATAAAGTAAAAATATATAACTCTTGAAAATGTCCTCAAAATGTCCTCGTGCTAAAGGACAATTTTTTTCTTTTTATTTATTTATTTTTCAAATTACACTCATGATATTCATTAATTACAGTCATGATATTAATCACATTTGTGGTATTCATAGATTACATTCGCAGTATTCATTCAATTATATATCTATATATATATATATTTTAAAAATTTTAAATGCCGAATGTCATTTATTGAAGGGGGGAGGAGATCTTAAATACAGGCTTACAGCACAATGGGAGGACCCCGGAGGGCAGAAGTTCGCTACTGATGTTTTATAATCTTGCTTCTAATCTGTTAACGCCCATTATTCAGGATACACAGACAAGGAACTTCTCTTAAGCATTCAGGAGGGTGGAACTTGGCAGGGAATTGGCATAGGGAGGATCTCAAGGTCAAGGTGCGCAAGCAAGGCAGCAGTTACCCAAAACGGGGGCCAGGGCCCTACAGGTCCCCCTTTTATTAATAAATGAGCTTCTGACTTGGGTTGCGTGGGATGTCAGCAGGTCACCTTACCCGTCATGGAGATGCCTGCCCAGGCCACACAGGTGCTCTGTCTTAGGTTGGTGAGTGCACCCCAGGCATTACCCGGAAAGGACAATTTTTAAAAGAGATAAAAATCATGTTTCATGCAAATACAAAATTAATGCATGCAAAAGGTTCATGACTAACTAGCAAGTCAAATCTGTAAAATATTGCTACCACTTTAAAGGAGAATTCAAGGGGCATACAAAAATAGGTAACCAGGAAAGTGAAAGGCATTTACTTATGCAAAAGTGGTAAATATCCAGAGGATAATAATCAATTGCACTCTAAAGACAAAATACAGTCTCATTTCTGGGTAGAAGACACATTCATATTACTGCTAGTTCCCTATAACTCAGCATTATGAAATCTTTCAATGACAGCAGAAGATGCAGGGCCTCTAAAAACTGACCACTCAGAAAGGTACACTTGCTCATCTTTTCTGCCTGTTTCAATGCACTTCATAATTTTAACCTGACGAGAGGGAATTTCTTAAAAATGTTCCCAACACTTCAGAGCTCCTGATAGTGTATCACTACAGTAATATGAGTCATAGTGGCTGCTCACAGGCCACAGGCTGCAACCCAAAACCTAGAACAAGAACACAGCCTGCTCCAATGCTAAGGCTGGGCATTGCTTACACATACACATGTCTGCAAAGCGCAGGGTACTACAGCATGAAGACACAGTCCCCAGTACAGTGCAGTGTAGCAGAAATCTTAGATGGTCTTATTAATAAAAACAAACCTGAGGCCAGTTATTGGGGCGAACACTGGAAGTTCAGAGAGACAGATCAAGCCACAGCTACCTCACCTCGCCGGATCCTCAGCTGGTCTTGCTTCCTCAGACTGGAGGCCTCTGAGTCCTCATCCAGAATGGGTCTCAGCTGAACTGTGCTGCTAGAAGCCTGAAAACTTAACCAGGCCAAATGCTTCTCCAGACCAAAATGCTTCTCCAGGCCAAATGCTTAACCAGGCCAAATGTTTCTGCAGGCCAAAGGCTTCTAGTTTCTGGTCCTCACGCCTTATATACCTTTCTGCTTTCTACCACCACTCCCTGGGATTAAAGGCTTGCTTTCTGGGATTAAAGGCGTGAGTCACCATGCCTGGCCGTTTCCAAAGTGGCCTTGAACTCACAGAGATCCAGAGGGATTTCTGTCTCTGGAATGCTAGGATTAAAGGCGTGTGCTACCACTGCCTAACCTCTGTTTAATACTGTGGCTGTTCCGTCTCTGACCCCAGATAAGTTTATTAAGGTACACAATATTTTGGGGAACACAATACCACCACAGTGCAGGGCACTAGGACCCCTGGGAACTTTTACACTGCAAATACAACCCAAATGAAACAGGACTTAGAATTATCCCTGATCACAGGACACTTAAAGGAAAAAAATCATCCTTCCTCAGAAATCAGGACTCTCCCCACTAATACCATGCATGTGTCACAAGTCAAGGTTCAGGCTTAGACCCTCAAATAAGTGCGAATTGGGTCATGTGACATGGAAAGCACAAAATGTAGGATATACTCAATGGAAATTTGATTCCCACAGCATCTCCCCAAACAAAGTCATCACAAAAATCCTCACAGTGCTCACTGTCAACTTTGGGTGCCATTGTTCACACTGCATATAACATTTACAGTTTACACATAGGCTACATATATGGTTCTAATAAGTCTTAAATAAAAAGAATGTTAACATATTGATAACATGCATGCATTACTTTTAAGTAGACATTGCATTAGTCAGCCTTCGGTATCATGAAATGTCAGATAATTAATTTATTTGTGTATGATGTATGTACACACGTATGTGCAGGTATGTGTACCCATGCATCCATATGCTTAAGCTGGAGGACTATGTCTGACATCTTCTCTCACTCTCTACCTTATTATTGGAAACAGGGTCAATCACTGAACATGAAATTTATTTTCAAGTAAGTATGTGCATGTGCTTGCTTATTCATAGAACATGAAATTTATTTTCAAGTAAGTATGTGCATGTGCTTGGTTATTTATAGTACTTGAAGAAGCAGTAGAGTTCCCATTATACTGGGAAATGTTTTTTGTAAAAATTGATGGAGCAAACTAATAAGCTTCAGTCAAAACACAAGTAACTGATAGTACTCTGTAATTATTTTGATCATACTTTCCCTCCCCTCCCCTCCCCTCCTCTCCCCTTCCCTTCCTTTCCAGTTAGGATGACTGGCCAGCACACTTCTGGGATTCACCTGTTTCCATCCCCCAGCGCTGAAGTAACGAACATACACAGTCACACCCAGCTTTTAGGCCCTCTTGCTTTCACTGCAAACACTCTTACCCACTGAGCCATCTCCCCATCTCAAGATCATTAACTCATAAAGAAAAAATTCATTTTGGTCCATAGTACTGAAGGTTCTGGTCTGTGATCCATTGACATCATTGATTTGGGCTCGTGGTGAGGCAGCATGTCAGAGTAGGAGTGGATGTTGGCACACCAAAGCAGCAGGAAGCAATAGAGAGAGAAGAGGCCAGGTCCCTCCATGCCCTTCACAGGAATAGCCCCAGTAACTAAGGACCACCCTCCAGGCCCCACTTCCTAAACACTGCTCCACTTCTCAATGGTACAAGCTTGGTGACCAGGCTTATGACATATGGGCCTTGAAGAGAATACAAGATCTAAACTCAAGCCGACATCAATACATATCTTATATATAATGGTTTACACAATAATCTACATCATTTTAATACTATATATATATATTATACTAGTTTTTACTACCTGATATTTAATTATTAAATAAGTATTATAGTCTTAAGGGCTACATGGAAGATTTAAAATTATCTCCTCAATAAGCTTATGATTTTGTCAGTAAGCTAGATACAGATACACATACACACACACACACACACACACACACACACACGCACGCACGCACGCACGCACGCACACTCACTGTCTCTCTCTACAAGAAACCATAAAGAATGAAGGTCCCAAGTGCAACAGCAGCACTGCAAATCAATATGCAAGTAAATGCTCTACCTGATCAAAACTACCGTGAAAAATCCCTTAACTGCCCAGAAGGTACAGTGTTGTACCACCGCTCAATAAATTCACTGAAGTCAATTTTCCCTTAAGCATTCTCTTAAACACCCATTCCTTAGAACTCGGGTAACTTCCACTTTAGAGGCCAACATTTCTAGAAACATAAGAATTTTTAATGTTTAGAACTGCACTTGACAGAGTATGTTGGCTGTGTTTACAAAAAATTGACTCGACGGTATGATTTCAGAGTTACAGGATGCTCCTGTGAGCCAGACAGCTTGAAAAGGCATGGAGAAGAGGGCCTGGAAGACAGCGAGAAGGGCAAGTGTGCAAACGTTCACCCGTTCCTTCATGAGTGCCTAGCTGGACAGGGCATCATAAGCAGGATGTCAAACCTGAAGGTAAAAAGCCGACGGGTATGCTGGGAGATGCATGGACCTACAGTGGATTAATGGGTGAGGGAGAGAAGCACAACTGACTGAACACAGCAGTCACTGTGAGATTTGCTCACATCGATGAGCCACACTGAGGAAATTGGCTCCTGGGATTCTCTCTCTATTCTCTGTAAGCAATTTCAGAATTGCCCATCAAGGATATAGATGCAGCAGAGACCACACTTTCTAGTTCAAAATAAATAAAACAGCAAAGAGGTCTCGGAGGGTGGCTCATGGTATAAGGCACTTACCATGCAAGCCTGAGGATCAGAGTTAAGGTCCCCAGTAACCACATCAAAGTCTGGCAGCCATGAGACAGGATCCCTGGGGATTGGAGGAAAGTTAGGAAGCTGGACTAGCCAAATCGGCAAACTCCCATTTCAAAGAGAGATCATGACCCAGTAAAATAAAGAATAAACAAGGAAGAAATCTGATGACAGCCAGATATCCACATGTAGGCACATGAGTGCACATCCTCATATGTAAGTGCACATATACATATGTACATACCACACATGTACACACACATGCAAAATAAATATCAGAGACAGTTCTCTGAAGCAGAGAAAAAATATTGACACTTGCAAAATCACAAGAGATGAACAAAAAGAAATGGGTGTATTTATTTTCTCTACTTTGTTTCTTCATGTAAAGTTCATCATCTGGATTTTTATGAAAAACATTGAGAGCTTCATTGCCTAAACTTGATGAGACAGCTATTTCCAAAGAACCTCTCAGTGGAAGTACTCAGCTAGCTCCTGGCACACTTAGTGAGACAGTGAAGAGGAGAGAATATGAGAATGTAGTGCCCAGCTCAAGTACTTCAACTCCAGTTCTGATGAGTGAGCAGACCTCAGTGTACTAGGCAAAAAGGCCAAAGGCACACCAACATTCCATGCTTCCACAAATGAGAGTAGCTCCATTAGTCTGCATTATCAAGAATATGAGCTCAGTTAGACTGTTCAGAAATACTTATTTTCAGATTTTTCTTTTATAAAAGGGACATGATGTTACCATAGAAACCTATTGCTAAGTAAAGTAACATATATCTGATCTATTTAGGACACATCTTTTTCATTTGTGGATACTGTATTTTTTTTAGAATATATTTTCAAAAAGTCTATGTTTTAAACCTGACTTCAATGTCTGTCTCGTTAAACAAGTCTCTATAAGTTCATGATTATTTTTCTTTTAATTCAATATAGCTTTATTGAGCATCTCACATGAGCCACTGTGTAGAAGACAGAGATACAACTGGAAACAAGACTGACAAGCTTCTGCTACCAGGCGCCTTACATTTGAATGTGAAGAAAAGGGTATGGGGTTCCTTTCTTACAAGATCCAGCTTGTGTGATATGCCTCCTGTGGCCCATTTAGTGAGGGGCTGGACAGTGGAGTGGGACAGATCTAGATTCCCGTCTCTCTTGTCTCTTAAATCACTAACTGTAAGATCCTAAGTGACTTCACAAATCCAGGCTCCCCTTAAGCTATAGGAAGCAAAAAGCTATTCTTCACTTGTTAGAGTCCTTATCCTACACTTTCACTGGTCCTGATGAGGGGAAACCAATCATTTCCAGTAACTGTGTGCCACCACAGAAAAAAGATGAAAATTTGAAAACAAGATCACCCATAAGGAAACTGAAGTCTAAAGGAGCTATCATAAGCTGTGTCCAGCCATGGGTTTGTTCAATTTCCTTGAGAAATTGAGAGTTAGACTATGTATAACATCAATAACCTTCATAGCAGACGCTAAAGAAAACAAAACTATAGTCTCATTTTTTTTTAAGGCCTAAGGGCTGGAGAAAGGGCTCTGTAGTTAAGAGTACTACTTTTCTTGCAGGAGACTCCATTTTGGTTCCCAGCACCCACATGGTGGCTCACAGTCATCTGTAACTCCAATTCCAGCAGATCTGATGCCCTTTTCTGGCCTCTGTGTGGACCAGGCATGCACTTGGAGTACACACATAAATGTAGCTAAACACTCATACTCATAAAATAAACAAAACTTTATTTTTAAAAATGCCCTTCAGACTATGCTATCTAATTGTATTTTATTAACTTAATTCATTTGTATCTGCTCCCCAAAAACTTGTAGAATAATGAATATATTTCTAAAGGGAATTCAATATAATAAATGAGTAGAAATACTATAAGCAAAAAAAAAAGTAAAAATGGCAACAGAAAGGTAGCAACAAATATTTCTGAAAGAAGCATTAGGTAAACTATAATAGACTCATCAAAGCAAGAAAATCTAAAAGCTAAAGGCTACACCAGGTGTGAGAACAAGAAAGCTGAAGACTCGGAACAGAGAGAATCAAATACCACAGGAACTGGAGGTGAGGAGTAGATCTAAAATCAGAGAAGCATACTGAAAACCACTGAAGAACGTAGGCTTGCCAGTGTTTCCTCCACAGTCAGACAAGAGGCTATTTCCACTACACATGCAGCATGAGGCAGGTTAGAGATGCCAACAAGAGAGGAAGGGAAAGGCACCGCTCCACCTCAGGGCACTTTCCCCTCACTGATGCAGGTAACCATAACAGCATCGGTGTGGTTCCCCGCGAGTCATCCCCACAGAGCCTGGGAGAACCACCTTCCAGCTTTCCCAAGAGCGCTTTCAGAGTCCATACACTCCATACTGGCTTTTACCACATCGCAGGAATCTGCACACCTGCCTGTCTTGATTGAGATTAGCTAGAATGTCATTATATATACAAGATAGAGTACTATCTGTGATAACAACATTGACAACCCTTTCAGAACCCTATCTCAGAAACAGCTCTCTTTTCCTCACTAGCATTTATTCACACAATGGTCATACATGGAAGCGAGGTCACGCTCATGTCACACCCTCCTTTCAGTCATCCTTCCCTCTAACTGGATGGCTGTTACCACAGCAACTCACTCAGACACTGGCACCTCTTACACCCATTAGAGGAGGCGATGGGCAGACGTCAAGGCAGAAGTATATACAACAACATAAAGAGCAATACAGCATCACCAGAACCTAGCCCTCCTCCAACAGCAAGACCTGAACATCACAAGGTAGTAGAAGCAGAAGAAAGAGACCTTAAGAATACCTTATGAGAAGTACACACACACTACCACCAAAAGATAACAGGAACTAACAATCACTTGTCACTAATATCCCTTAATATCAATGGACTTAATTCACCTATAAAAAGACACAGGCTAACAGAATGGACATGAAAGCAGGACCCATCTTTCTGCTGCATACAAGAAACACACCTCAATTTCAAAGATAGACACTACCTCAGAATAAAAGGCCAGGAAAAGTCTTTCCAATCAAATGGTCTTAAGAAGCAAGTGGGTGTAGCCATCCTAATATCCAACAAAATAGACTTCAAACAAAAATCAATCAAAAGAGATCAAGAAGGACATTACATACTCATCACAAGAAAGATTCACCAAGATGAAGTTTCAATTCTGAACATTTATGCCCCAAACACAAGGGCATCCACATATGTAAAAGAAACATTACTAAAGCTTAAATCACACATAAAACCCCACACATTAATAGTGGGAGACTTCAATACCCCACTCTCACCACTGGACAGATCTACAAAATCAAAACTTAAAAGAGAAATAAGGGACTTAACTGATGTTATGACTCAAATGGACTTAATTGATACCTACAGAACATTCCATCCCAACACCCCATGGAACCTTCTCTAAAATCGACCACATACTCGGCCACAAAGCAAATCTCAACAGATACAAAAAAAATTGGAATAACCTCCTGTGTTCTATCAGACCACCATGGTATAAAGTTAGATTTCAACATCAACAAAAATTACAAAAAGCCTACAATCTCATGGAAAATTAATAATGCTCAGCTGAATCACCAATGGGTCAAGGAAGAAATAAAGAAAGAAATTAAAGACTTCCTAGAGATCAATGAAAATGAATATACCACATACCCAAATTTATGGGACACTATGAAAGCAGTGCTAAGAGGTAAATTCATAGCACTAAATGCCCACATAAAGAAGTTGGCGAAATCTCACATTAGTGACTTAGCAGCACACCTGAAAGCCCTAGAACAAGAAGAAGGAAAGTTACCTAGGAGGAATAGACGCCAGGAAATAATCAAATTGAGAGCTGAAAACAATAAAATAGAAACAAAGAGAACAATACAAAGAATCAATGAAACAAAGAGTTGGTTCTTTGAGAAAATCAGCAAGATAGACAAGCCCTTATCCAAACTAACCAAAAGGCAGAGAGAGAGAGAGAGAGAGAGAGAGAGAGAGAGAGAGAGAGAGAGAATCCAAATTAGCAAAATCAGAAATGAAAAGGGAGACATAACAACTAACATTGAGGAAATCCAGAGAACCATCAGGTCATACTTCAAAAACCTGTACTCCACAAAACTGGAAAATCTAAAAGAAATGGATAATTTTCTGGATAGGTACCACATACCTAAGTTAAATCAAGACCAGATAAACTATTTAAATAGACCAATAACCCCTAAGGAAATAGAAACAGTCATTTAAAATCTCCCAACCAAAAAAAAAAAAGCCCAGGACCAGATGGTTTCAGTGCAGAATTCTACCAGATGTTCAAAGAAGAGATAATACCAATACTTTTTACATTGTTCCACACAATAGAAACAGAAGGAACATTACCAAACTCCTTCTATGAGGCTACAATTACCCTGATTCCCAAGCCAAACAAAGATGCAACAAAGAAAGAGAACTAGAGACCAATCTCCCTCATGAACATTGATTCAAAAATACTCAATAAAATAGTGGTAAACAGACTCCAAGAACACATCAAAACAATTATCCGCCATGATCAAGTAGGCTTCATTCCAGGGATGCAAAGGCAGTTCAACATACAAAAGTCTGTCAATGTAATACACCATATAAACAAATTGAAAGGAAAAAAAAAAACACATGATCATCTCACTAGATGCTGAAAAGGCATTTGACAAATTCCAACACCCCTTCATGATAAAGGTCTTGGAGAGATCAGGAATACAGGGAACATACCTAAACATAATAAAGGCAATTTACAGCAAGCCAACAGCCAACATCAAAGTAAATGGAGAGAAATTCAAAGCGATTCCACTAAAATCAGGAACAAGACAAGGCTGTCTCCTCTCCCCATACTTATTCAATATAGTACTTGAAGTTCTAGCCAGAGCAATAAGACAACATAAGGAGATCAATGGGATACAAATTGGAAAGGAAGAAGTCAAACTTTCACTATTTGCAGGTGACATGATAGTATACATAAGTTACCCCAAAAATTTGACCAAGGAACTCATACAGCTTATAAACACCTTTAGCAATGTAGCAGGATACAAGATTAACTCAAAAGAATCAGTAGCCCTTCTATATACAAATGACAAATGGGCTGAGAAAGAAATCAGAGATACATCACCCATTACAATAGCCACAAATGATATAAAATACCTTGGGGTAACTCTAACTAAACAAGCAAAGGGCCTGTATGACAAGAACTTTAAGTCCTTGAAGAAGATGTCAGAAAATGGAAAGATGTCCCATGCTTATGGATAGGCAGGATGAACATAGAAAAAAATGGCAATTTTACCAAAAGCAATCTACAGATTCAATTCAATCCCCATCAAAATCCCAACACAATTCTTCACAGATCTGGAAAGAACAATACTCAATTTCATATGGAAAAACAAAAAACCCAGGATAGCCAAAAGAATCCTGTACAAAAAAACAACCTCTGGAGACATCACAATCCCTGACTTCAAGCTCTACTATGGAGCTACAGTAATAAAAACAGCTTGGTACTGGCATAAAAACTGACATGTGGACCAATGGAACCGAACTGAAGACCCCAACATTAATCCACATACCTATGAACATATGATTTTCAACAAAGAAGCCAAAACTGTACAGTGGAAAAAAGAAAGCATCTTCAACAAATGGTGCTGGCATAACTGGATGTCAACATGTAGAAGACTGCAAATAAATCCATATCTGTCACTGTGCACAAAACTTAAGTCCAAGTGGATCAAAGACCTCAACATAGATCCAGTTACTCTGAACCTGATAGAAGAGAAAGTAGAAAGTAGTCTTGAACACATTGGCACCAGAGATCACTTCCTAAATGTAACACCAGTAGCACAGACACTGAGAGAAACAATTAATAAATGGGACCTCTTGAAACTGAGAAGCTTTTGTAGGGCAAAGGACACGGTCAATAAGACAAAACGACAGCCTACAGAATGGGAAAAGATCTTCACCAACCCCACATCTGACAGAGGGCTGATATCCAGAATATATAAAGAACTCAAGAAATTAGACATCAAAATACCCAACAGTCCCATTAAAAAATGGGCTATAGAGCTAAGCAGAGAATTCTCAACAGAAGAAACTCAAATGGCTGAAAGATATTTAAGGAATTGCTCAACATCCTTAATGATCAGGGAAATGCAAATCAAAATGACTCTGAGATACCACCTTACACCTGTCAGAATGGCTAAGATCAAAAACACTGAAGACAGCTTATGTTGGAGAGGATGTAGAGCAAGGGGAACTCTCCTCCACTGTTGATGGGAATGCAAGCTTATACAGCCACTTTGGAAATCAATATGACACTCTCTTAGAAAATTGGGAATCAACCTCTCTCAAGACCCAGCTATACCACTCTTGGGCATATACACAAGGAATGCCCAATCATACCACAAGGGCACATACTCAACTATGTTCATAGCAGCATTATTTGTAATAGCCAGAACCTGGAAACTACCCAGATGCCCTTCAACTGAAGAATGGATAAACAAAATGTGGTACATATACACAATGGAGTACTACTCAGCAGAGAAAAACAATGACATCATGAGGTTTGTGGGCAAATAGATGGAACTAGAAAAAAATCATCCTGAGTGAGGTAACCCAGACTCAGAAAGACAAACATAGTATGTACTCACTCATAAGTGGATACTAGATGTAAAGCAAAGGATAACCAGACTGTAACTCACAACTCCAGGGAGGCTACCTAATAAAGAGGACCCTAAGAAAGACACAGGGATCACCCAATGACAGAGAAATGGATGAGATCTACATGAGCAAACTGGGGGTGAGGGGGGGTAATGGAGGGCAAGGGTTGGGAGAAAGAGAGCTTAGGGGAGCAGGAGGTCCTAGCTGGATCAGGAGCAGAGTGGGAGAATAGAGAGGGTGATACCATGATGAATGAAGACCCCAGGGGGATAAGAAGAAGCAGAGTGCTAGAGAGGTCCCCAGAAATCCACAAAGATACCTCCACTGTAGACTACTGGCAATGGTCGAGAGAGTACCTGAGCTGATCTGCTCTGGTGATCTGATGGCCAAATACCCTGGCTGTCATGATAGAGCTCTCATCCAGTGTCTGATGGAAGTGGATGCAGAGATTCACAGCCAAGCCCCAGGCAGAGCTCCAGGAGTCCAATTGGCGAGAGAGAGGAGGTATTTTATGAGTGAGAGATGTTGAGACCATGGTTGGAGGAAGCACAGGGACAAAGAGCCAAACTAGTGGAAGTGTATGAACTGTGAATCAATGGCGGACGAACCCCCATGGAACTGGACCAGGCCCTCTGGATAAGTGAGACAGTTGATTAGCTTGAACTATTTGGGAGGCCCCCAGGCAGTGGAGCCAGGACCTGTCCCTGGTGCATGGGCTGACTTTTTGGAGCCTGGGGCCTATGCTGAGACACTTTGCTCAGCCTTGGTGTAGGGAGGAGGGGACTGGACCTGCCTTGGCTGAGTCTGCCAGGCTGGGCTGACTCCCCAGGGGAGACCTTGCCTTGGAGGAGGTGGGAGTGGGGGGTGAATTGGGGGGGGAGGGCTGGGGGTAGGAGGAGGGAGGACAGGGGAATCCGTGGCTGATATGTGAAATTAAGTTAATTATAAAATAAAAAAAAAAGACAGTGAAATCTCCAAAACAATCCAAATTTGCAACAAAAGAACTAGCTACCAAATTATGGTGACACAGGTAAGATTTTATACGATCTATTTTAAAACAATAATATTAAGGAATGTTTAAAGACAAAAATATTTATAACACATTGAGGTACAAAACTAAGGCTATAAAGCAATGAGTAAGAACTCTTTTTTAAATGTGTGTGATGTGCAGTCAGTATGTGGAAAAAGAGCAAAGATATGCATGCCGAAAGATGGGATGTGAGGGTAATCAGGCTGCAACATCTGTCACCCCAGTGACTGCCAGGTTTGATTAAGCCGATCCAGTTAGCAAGGCAGGTATCCTTTCCAAAGGTGTCTGGTAAGACAGGGCACTGTTCCCAGTACACAGGGTACAGGAGCTGTGCTCCCCTACTGGAACCTCCAAACAAGCTCTTGACGTTGAAGGCAGGTAGCTGAGCAATAAGCATAACAATGTGAGAGTCTTTCCTATGATTCTGTACTTTCAAACATTTCCACACTTAAATCACTTCACCTAAGTTCATGTGCTTCGCTAAGACATACAAACTGTTCGTCTTTCTCCTAACTACAATTGAAGTACCTGATAGGGCATGCAAAGATTCAAAGGATAGCAAAGAAAAAAATCATTCCACTACCATTCCTTAACATTTCAAACTAAATTGGTTTCTCTGATGGATGTAAATCATCGAGCTAGGCTTTAAATGCATAGACTTGGTCATAGGACATAGGTCAGAGGACACAGGTCAACAAGTCCTGTGGAAGGTGAGGAGTTTACGTTGTGTCCATGCATTCAGATACAAGGATTCTTCCATGAAATAGATAAATGCTGGGATACTAGAATGGGAGAAAAGGGAAAGAGGAAGTAAAGGAGCTTGGACAAGATGTTTTGCTGACTTCACAATCTGGTTCCAGAAAGAACAACTCCACATTTGAATTCAGCTAAGCACTGGCAGATTCAGACGGAAGGGGTTTATAAAAACACGGTTTAAATTCAAAAGCTAAATCTTGTCAATGCTACCAACTTGAAACTGAGCTTCACTTATAAAGAGCTCATACAGAAATAGCATACATGATAAAAAGGCTCTGAATCTTAGCATGCTAAACCATGTTTTGTTTGCAGATTCTGAGATCTAAATACAAACACACTGTTTATTTATGTTCTTTTTCATTCAACTGGCCCAGGCAGAATCTCCCAAGTCAATAAAATTTTGGTTTTGGTTTTGTACAATCCATCTAGGATTTCTAAAAAATACTTCGTAGGGGAGAAAAGAACCTCAAAATATCCACTAAAAGGTATCTTTCTAATTATAAACAGTAAATATGTGTTATTCGGTGCACTTGACACCCCCTTAGCATTTTTTCAGGTAAAAGCATGCCTCCTGTTCTCATGACACTTTGGAGATCTATTCTATGATTTCATACAGTTCTGACTGAACAATTAATCACAGAAATGAAACCCTTGGCCAGGTCCTGAGGTGAACATGTTGCCTGACCAATTATAATGAATTATTCATCAGCCAAGATGAAGAAAGCCCAAGATATCTTCTCTTTTTACTGTGTCTAAAATGCTAAAGTGAGACCACAAAATAAGTAACAACAGATAAATCAGCAGTGAAGGTCAAAGCTTTCTAACAACTAACAGCGAGTTTTCTTGGCTTTCTTTTCTTTCAGCTAAAGGCGACCAGGTCAGTGTAGGCTGGAAACACTCCAAGAGAAGCCCATCTTCCTTGTCAGAAGCTGGGAAAGGAGCCCTCTGGGATGGAGAGCAGTGTGTATGGAATAAGAAGTCTATGTGCCTTTTTCCTGTTTTCTCTCTCTTCCAGCCCTGCCCCGAGGCCAGCACTAGTTGAGGAAATGCATTTGTGCCACCCAGGAAAGACAAACATTTGAGATCCAGAGAAAAAACTTGTCAAAAGGGATGAAGGATCTAGAACTGTGCTTCCTGCCTGCCGACTGTGGAAAAAGAACCTGTTCCTTTTTCTCCCTTCATTCTCTTTCATGTCAATCCAGTCCAGTAGGCTTGTGTCACAGTGTGTAGGCTGGAACTACACAGCCATCCTTTCTCTGAACAGAAGGAAAACAAAAAGATTTACTTTAAAAAAACATCCTGCCAAAAGACATGGAGAAGAGAATCTCCCTACTCAGCAAATGAACAAACACAAGTTCCAGGCTGTGGCGGTTTGGAGGAGGACTCCAGAGGCCCCTGTGCTTCAATACTTGGTCCCTAGTTGGTGGAACTGTTTGGGAAGGATTAGGAGGTGGGTCACTGAGGGGCTTTGAGGTCCCAAAAGAACTCACATCGTTCCTAGTCTGTTTATCTCTATCTCTCCCTGTCTCTCTCTGTGTGTGTCTCTGTGTGTCTCTGTCTCTCTCTGTCTCTGTCTCTCTCTGTCTCTGTCTCTCTCTGTCTCTCTGTCTCTCTCTCTCTCTCTCTCTCTCTCTCAGGAGCCCCGCCCCCACCTTTTTTCCCCAGGGTACTCTTGAAGAGTGGGGGATAAGAGATTTATATAGAAATATAGAGGTGAGAGAGAGACAGACAGAAACACAGGATAGCCTTGGAAGGGTCTGGATCCTTATCCACTGGCCCCTTCTGTCTCTTCTAAATGGATTTTAAAAGCAATGCCAAGGGATGGAGCAAAAGACCTCCCCCCAGCACAGCCAAGTGCAGACCCTTTCAAACACCTGGTAACCATACACATGGTAAATCCATCCCCTTATGCAGCCCTGCTGGGTAAAGCGAGCCCTGATCTCACTAGGAAACCTCTGTGGTCTCGGTCTCTCTCTCTCTCTCTCTCTCTCTCTCTCTCTCTCTCTCTCTCTCTCTCTCTCTCTCTCTCTCTCTCTCCCCGTCTCTCTTTGTCTCTGTCTCTGTCTCTCTGTCTCTCTCTGTCTCTCTCTCAATTGTGGATCAAGATGTAAGCTCTTGGCTATGCTCCAGCTCTCTACCTGCTGGTCTGCTGCCATGCTCTCTGCCACGATGATCATAAACAGACTCTGAAACTAGAAGCTCAAATAAACCCTTCTATGAGTTACCTTGGTCATGGAGTCTTTTCACGGAAAAGTAACTAAAACACAGGCGCCCCTGCAAGCTGTCTGTGTAAAGCAGCAGAGCTAAAGCGTGGAGAACTGAACAATTGTGTGCATTGTCACTCCAAGCCCTAGGGGTACAAGGAACAGACTACACCCCTTCCCAGAAACAAAACACAACCAGCACCTTTCAAAAACTGATTGACATTAGAATTACCAGCACAAAAGATGTAAAACATGTGGTCAGAACCTGACCAGATCCATTGCAGAAAAAAAAGCAAGTCACTACTACAAGGGATGTTAAAGGATTCAGTCTCAGTCTCACAAGACAACATTTAATATATGCAGAACATAATCCTAAATTATCTGAAAGTCAAAGAACAAACACATTGGACTCAAGATAAAAGACAACCAACATATAACACCACAAAAATAGCAGGAGTATTAGAATTCTCCAAGGAAGGGTTTCAAGCTGCTCTTATAATTATCCCCCATGAGGCAAAGGTATCCTAGTATCCGAGGTCTCAGGACTGCTCCATATTTCAGCACACTCTGAGCTGTCCAATTAGTACACTGCTTTCAAGCTGGAGTCACCAGCAACTAAGGGCTCTGACAGATGTGCATGAATTCTATAAAGTCAATTCACATTCGTGAATGTCTCAGAGTTCACACCAAGTATGAATGCATTAAATGATGGCAGCTGCCACCCATTGTTCACATCCACCAGGCATTGTGCTAATGTCTTCAAAGGATCCCCATGCTGTCCACCACCTCTGTGAGGTGATTTTATAGATCAGGAAATGGTAAAAGATTCCAAGAGTTTCCCAAGGTCCTGCATATGATCCACAGCACATCTAGGATCAGAACACAAGTCTGTCTGTCTGCAAAGCATACGCTCATGACCACTCAGCTTCCTTGTTATGGACGGAACTAAGGCTGGCTCTGAGAACTCTATAAGCCGAAGACAGAACAAAACAGAAGCCTCATAACAACCTCACAGGAAGCAAATTGGCCAGCAACTTCCCACACAACCCGATCTATCCCCACACCCCCGCCCCTCAGCATCCTGCCCCCTTGTCCCTGTGGAATAAATAAGCTTAAAATGAATTTTAAAAAACCATGAGTTATTCATCAAAATAGCTTTATTTTCTACCACAGCATCCTAATTACTCAGCTTTGTCTCCTTTTCTGATACACTGGTTTCAAAGTAATCCTCAATGTTTGCTTTTTCAATTGCAAAACAATACTTATTCAGTGTGAACAGTTTAGAAAACAAGGGAGCACACAAATAAAATAAATCTTCATCATAATCCCATTGACCAGAAATAGCCACTGTTAGCACTTCATTTTTCCAAAGCGTATTTATTTTAGAAAATGAGATGTTTTCTATATCAAGCCTTTATTGTGCTAGTAATAACTGTTTGCGCTAGATAAATTAGACAACACAGATAAAGATGGCTTTCCTTTATACAGCTTTGTCTTGATCCATATTTCTAAACAATAACAACATGGTCACATTGAATAAAAAAAATTAAGCAAATACTGATGTACACCTCAGAATGGAGGAGCTTATAACTGCCTGTTTGCCTGAGACTTTGGCTTACACTTATGGATGCCTTTCATTTGTGAGACAAGTGAAAAAACAGGTTTCAGTGTTCTCACACAGATCTCAATGATCCATCTCAGAAATATTAAGCATACAGATTTATGTAAGAACTATGAGGGAATCTTAATGCCAGGGTGAGTATCCCTTAGGGAAGCCACCTGATACCTCCAAACTTTATGGGATTTTTGCTTTTGTTGTTATCTATAATGAATACAATTATAGAAATCTTCTCTCTCTATCTTACATGGCTGTAAGAATGGTTACACTACTGAATCACAACTAAAACATGAGATGGTCAGTCCTACACATGTATGGTAATATTTAGGACTATGTGCCAATGAACTGCTCTTTCCTTGGCTATTCATTATATTGACATTCAGCAATAGGACATATTGCAGTTTGTGAGTGTATTTCTCCTACGTTTTGTAATTTGATTCTCATAACAACATGTGAAGCAAATGTAACTATACCCCTCAATAAATTAGAGCTCAAATCAGTTACATTAAAAAAAAACAGTATGATTTGTGAATGGAAGGTCAGATGCTAAATTATAGGATGCAATAAGGTCTAACCCACATAGGAAGATGGGCTATGATTAGTCAACAGGAATAGTGCTGCAGCCAGCAGGAATGTGTTCTATGGTGCAGTGGGTAACTACTGGTCACCACGATGCATAGTGTCTTTCTAAAGAGCAAGGAGAGAGGATTTACACTTAACACAGTGGTTATTTCTTCCATCCTCCAGAAGAATATTAAATTTTGGCACATTTCATAGTAAATGGTGCCTCTATAACTGAAAAATGTGGTATTGTGAACAATCTGAGACTCGAGATTTCTGAGATCTGACAGCAAGTGAGAGGTACAACTAAGAGTGAAAACTAGCGTGAGTGTAATCTCGTCTTCACAACATCCCCACCAGTGGCATGTGAAGACATGCTATGAGCACTTCATCCTTTGGCCGCTGGCTCTTAGGACTTCAGAACCCCCTGCCTTGGGGAAACCCCACCCCCTCCCAATCTGTCCCCACATCTTCCCTTGTCAATTCGCTTTCCCCTTCTCATCAAGAGAATTCTAACATTAACACTAGTTTCAAGCTCTGTGTTAAAGTCAGTCCCTTCCCTTTTCTCAACAAATAGTGTTGCATCTAACCTTGACAGAAAAGTAAAATCTCCACCAGCAGTTTTCCTCAACCTGTCTCCCTTCTGATGTGATTATGCCTCTATGTGTATCTTCATATGTGTGTCTGCATACATATTTACATGTTTGCCTCACGAGTCTACCCTTCTCACTCTGCAAAATGAATATCTCTCTGTGTGTTCTTCAAATTTCCTATTTTCATACTTGTTCCACGAACTATTCTGTCTCTCCTTGCCTCTTTAATTCTTCTCTCTTATCTGACTTTCTCCTCAATAAATAAATGATTAATGTCTCTCCCATTAGCAAAAGAAAAATTAAATCCACTTACCCTGTGCATTAGCAATTCACCACATCCATCTCCAATCTCATTTGCTCTGAGTGAGACAGTTGACCTCTCTGGACTTTGCCTTCTGAATTCTGGTTGTATATATCCAATGGGAGGCACCAGTAGGAAAGTAGAGTAAGAAATATATTTTTCTTCACCTCTGATAGCCACTGAGATTCCAAAACTCCATTTTCCCCTTGTCCCTCTCATGCCTATGCATGTTAACAACTTCCTCATTTGATCCTGTTAGTTTCTGGTGCTTCCCTCACTGGATCCCTGATGTCTGTCCACACTGTATGAAGCAAAACTTCCCATGGGAGTCATTTGCTTCTAGCCAGGACACTTAGTAGGCCAGCTTGTGGCTCTCTTTAGCTCCTGTCCCTTTCTTTCTAGATATGTTCCAGGAAAGAGTCATATCATTATCATCACTACATTACACCCTAAGTCACTGTGATCTGGCTTCTTTCCTTTCATAGAGCTAGTGAAGGGCTCTTTCCAGTGGCTTCTTCTGAGACATTTATAATTTGAATCTGACCACCTTCCAGCTGTACCACCTTCACTGCACTATTAAACCATGTGTCCCATCCATAATATGTATCCCTGGCTGTTTGGATCCCTCTACCTTGAGAGTTTTCTTCACTTCTGACACTGCTGTGGGATGTTCTGTATGTCAAATGTGTTGCCAATAAAACACTGATTGGCCAGTGGCTAGGCAGGAAGTATAGGCGGGACTAACAGAGAGAATAAAAAGAGCAGGAAGGCAGAAGGAGAGGCTGCCAGACGCTGCCAGCCACCACCAGGACAAGCAGCATGTAAAGATGCCGGTAAGCCACGAGCCACGTGGCAAGGTATAGGTTTATGGAAATGGATTAATTTAAGCTATAAGAACAGTTAGTAAGAAGCCTGCCACGGCCATACAGTTTGTAAACAATATAAGTCTCTGTGCTTACTTGGTTGGGTCTGAGCGGCTGTGGGACTGGCAGGTGAGAGAGATTTATCCTGACCGTGGGCCAGGCAGGAAAACTCAAGCTACATGACACCTGATGAACTCTTGCACATTGTTAAGCTTTGGCTCAGGAGGCATACCCTCATGAGACTATTTCCCCCACTCTTCTCTCCTCTACCAGCCAGAACTAATTATTCCTTGTTTATGTCCCGATGCTGAAGATAACGCTTATACATATCACTTTATACTACTGCTGTGATTTACACTGCAGTCCCACCAAATGACTCTTTCACAGCATGATGATACTAGATCTCGAGAAAACAAATCTGGGGGCAAAAGCTTGTAAGATCACTGGATAAAAGAAATGCAACTCTATGGAAGCAGAAGAAAAACTGGGAAGGGATGATGACATCCAAGAGAGGGTGTCAACAAGCTGGCCACAGTCTCAAAGACTCCGGAGAGGTAGTCTAAAGCCACCGGGTCCTCAAATAGCCCTTTGGAAATAGGAAAAATGAAAAAACTGACCCACTAAATACCCCATTTCCTCTTCAAAATTTGTGCACACAGGATGATCAATCTAATATAATTAGACTTTCCAAAGAGTAATTATTTCCACTTGGAAATAGTAGAGCACCACAATAGGACAATGCATGCCATGGTAAAAACATCAACTAAGGCAAGACGACATATTCAAAGGCGAAAATGAGCATTATCTAGGACAGTGTGAGACAACTCTTAGCCACAAAAGTGACAAGTGGCACCTGTGGAAGATGAATTTGTTGTTAGGCAGACAGTCTTACAGAGATATTTGTATATAAACTTGTGCCAGTCTTTCTGAAAAGTCATAGTTCTAGCTTTTTCTGTGAGAAAAAAAAAAAAAACAAGAACAGCCCTCTTTCCAAACCTGCTGGCTTGTTTTTATTGTTATGGTTGGCACAGAAATTGTATTTTGATTCTCACAACTTTCACAGAATGTTGCCTCCTAACGCTCCTGAATTTACAAGGTAGGAATATGGTTGCTGAACAGCATCTCACTCCCAGTAGTGTTAGTAATCAAGACAAGCATCCGGGTCTGAGACAACACATGAGCTGCAGGTGCCTTGAAAACCCAGAACTGTTTTACTATAATCAGAAGCACTTAGTGAAGATTTACTAACTTATTAGAGGAAGGAGAATGTATACCTTTGCCTAGTGAGTACCATCTAACTAAGGGAGCTCTGAAATCTCTGGGTGTATCTTAGGTGGTGCCATGTTGCAGCTAACTCTAGGTCTTATGAGTCTTTGCAATTTAAAACTTAGAAGGAAGGAGCCTAGGCACTGCAAACAAGTTCAGTGTTTTTATAAAACTTCATTTTCAAAAGGGTCCCCAAGGCTAAGACGCTTTTCCAAGCAGCCACCATTCGCAAATTATCTGTATGGGACAATCCTCCATGTCACGATGCTCTCTATCTATCTAATCAAGATAAATTTTATACTGAATCAATAAGAGATAGCTGTTGCCATTAGACCAAAACTATTTGTTGTAGCAATGATGTGATGTTACAGAAATAAAAAATTCTTAGGAAATTAATCTTTTGAGGAGATGAAATTCTAAAAGGTCTATACAAAATAACAACCAAGTGTTCATATCTGGAACCAGTAGAATCATTTTTTGTAGAACTGAAACAGCTATCTAATATTATATTCTCATTCACTTACATCTCCTCCTACCCGCCAAAGACAATAGATTCAGATCACTTACATCTTAGTAATACCCAAATTATCATTTCAGATGATAACTTTGGAACAATCTGGATAAAAGAATGAAGAGAAATACTAAGCTTGAAATCATTTGGGTCAAAATGACCTTGTCTCCAACTAAGCAAATAAATTCAAGTCAAAAGCCATTTCAGTATTAAGGCCTACATCTACAACCTAAATTCAGAAACATTCAGGTCTACCAGAGGCCTTGCTAATCATGGGTAAAAATATACATGCAAGTGATATTTACAACCAAGGCTTACAGCTGTAAATATCTGGGGCTTCTTTTTCCAGCACAGACCTTAAAATTCAGTACAAGGGCAATCAAAGCAAATATTTAAGGGAGTAGGGGTTTAACATAAAAGTTAAGGGAGAGATTTACTTTAGAGTTTAATTTCTGATGGTTTCTAAAGTATCATCTGTGAGTCAAATACTTGATAACAAATGTAAATATAGGCTGTTATTTAAATATTGGAAGCCTTTACTAAAATAGCCTGCGATCCACTAGTGTGACATTGCAGAAGAGTTCCAAGCATCCTGAGTTCATAATTAGATGGACCTTCCTTATTGAGAATTGGGCTTTCCAGCATCTCCCAGTAGCACAGTCATGAGCATCACTGTTCATTTCTCTCAGGAATGGAGGCAGCTCAGCAGCAGTGTGCTTATCCTAATCAGGTGTGTAGTTGTAATAAATACGGCAGAGCCATTGCATGGAGGTCCCTTACAGCTAACTGGGAAATGGTGGCTGGTAAACACCGCATTTCAGCTTTGGCTAGCAAGCTTCTGTCCTTCTGAAAAGGAAGTTGTATAAAAGCACTGAACCTGTTTGCTTTGATTCCTTCTAAGTTTTGGATTGCAAAGACTCAAAAGAGCTAGAGTTAGCTACAGCGTGGGACCACCTAAGACACTGGTGCTGTATGCAGCTGCTCACCAGGAGGTTTCAGAGCTCTGTAGCATGAATCATAGAGAGTCTTATTAATAAAATCAAACCTGAGCCAGGTATTGGGGTGAACACTGGAAGGTCAGAGAGACAGAATAAGCCACAGCTATCTCACCTCACCTGGCCAACTTCTCGGCTGGTCTTGTTTCCTCAGACTGGATGCCCCGAGCCCTCATCCAGAATGGGTCTCAGCTGAACTGCTGCTAGAAGCCTGAATGCTTAACCAGGCCAAATGCCTCTCCAGGGCAAATGCCTCTAGTTTCTGGTCCTCACGCCTTATATACCTTTCTGCTTTCTACCACCACTCCCTGGGATTGAAGGCTCGCTTTCTGGGATTAAAGGTGTGGGTCACCACGCCTGGCTGTTTCCAATGTGGCCTTGAACTCACAGAGATCCAGAGGGATTTCTGTCTCTGGAATGCTAGGATTAAAGGCGTATGCTACCACTGCCTAACCTCTGTTTCATATTGTGGCTGTCCTGTTCTCTGACCCCAGATAAGTTTATTAGCATACACAATATTTTGGGGAACACAATACCACCACAGAGCTCCCTCACATGAGTGTTACTCAAGTGTGTGGCTTAAGCAACAGTAACTCATGTCTCATAGCTTGGGACCTGGGTAGTCCATATTCAAGGTACTAATCCATTTGGTCCCTGGTTGTTCTCTTCATGACTTACAGACATTTGCTTTTTTGGATTTCTTCACATGACTTTGCTACAATGCACATGCAGGAGGGAGGCAGATAGTATTATAAGGTCACCAATGCCAATGTGACCTTCTGCTTTAGCCCTTTCTCACCCTAATTATCTCCCAAAGGCCCCATCTCCAAATGCCACCACACTGAAGACTGAGGCATAATTGTGTAAAACTGGGATGGATGCTATACATCCCTGACAGTGCTGGTCTACTATATTGAAGGAAGAGATTAAATCTTAGAGTTCTTCTGTAAGTTCCCAAGGAAACTCTATTATCTTTGTCTTTATCAACTTCCAATCAAAGGAGTGGACACTGTGGGACTGTAGGACAGTCCTGTCACATAAGTGTTTGTTGCATAAGCATGAAGACTTCAATTTGATCTCCACAATTCTATTTAAAAAAAAAGTCAGCTGTATTGATGCATGCTTGTAATCCCAGCACTACGGAAGTGAACACAAAAGCATCCTTGGGGCTCACTGGCCGCCATCCCAGTCCACTCAGTGAGTTCCGGGTCAGTAAGAATCCATGCCTCAGAAAACAAGGTGGATGGCTCCTGAGGAATGACCCAAGCTTGACCTCAAGCTTCCTCAGCCTAACACTATACATACACACACATACACACGTATACCCACACAAACACATACATGCATGTTCACACGTAAGTACAGGATGATGAAATCAGATCTAGTTTGATGAGCAATTTAGTTTTCTTTTTCCCCTCCTAAGGGGTTAACAATGTACCAGCCTCACAAGGTTATGGGAATTAAATTAGTTTACATACATATAAAAACAGATAAAATGTAACTATTGCTACTATAATTATACCAACCACATAAATATTACTACCATACAACAGCTTAAGAGTTTAAACATAATTATCAAAAAGCAAGTCAGTATCAAAGAATAACAGAGTACTGTCATTACGTGTATGCTGTATGTGTAGGAAGAGGATTCTCTTCCTCAAGAGAACCCAAACAACCAAGACATAAGATAGGCCATCTCTTTATAAATCTCATAAACCCATCACAGAGCCTTAAAGTGCACATAGCTGACTCATGGTACATGTTTTCTGATATAGAACAGTGAGCTGAAATATATTTCATTTACCTACAAATAAATTTCTCCCAGATATGTAAAGAAAACAAAGTGAAAGCAAGTTTCTTTTTCCTTTTCTTTTGTACATTTCTCTTATTTTATGTATCCAAGCAACTTATGTAGAAAATGACCTAGCCTAATTCACAGTTCACAAAACCATAAATAACTACAAATAAAAATTGTACAGGCTTCTCATAAATAATGAAATACTCTTGTGTTATTAAAATAAACTGAGCACATAAAGCTAACCAATCACTTACTTTTGTAAGCTCCATAATTTGCAAGCTGCCAGATTGTAGATATTTTTTAAAGATGTAATTTTAATCAATGTTGACATAATTTCCCTTTTAAATTATGTAGGCTATATGCTCTGGGCTCCAAATATCTTTCTGTTTAGTTATAATGAAGGGAGTAAAATATGCACATCCAAATTATGTGCACATTTGGAGTTTGGAGATTCTTTTACACTGGCTTTTGGCTGCCTTAACTACTAAGCCAGGAGAACCTGGGGCTGGCCATGCATCAGTAAGCCTGGTAAGAGGGGCAGTGGGCTCTAGGCCATTCCTGAATTTCAAAGCCTTCTGAAGAATTATAATGCAGACGAGAATAGACAGCCCCATTTCAAAAGTAATGTGTTTTTTGCCCCATATATTTAAAGAAAACCACTATGCCACTGCCAATGTGACTTACTACCACATATGCACAAGTGACTGAAAGAAACTCAGGAGCCAAAACTTCTTCTTGTCTCTAGCCACACCTTATCTCCAAATGGCAGGTCAGACCATTTCTGATGCATGACAAAGGTGGCCCCTTTGCTCCAAGTCTGACGTGGAATGCCCTTTCAAGACTGAATTCCAGTCTTGAAACCAGAGTCTCCAGGACAATGAAATGCACAGTTCCCAGTTGGGATGATTCCTCATAGGACTCTTTGACTTCATGATAATACCAATACAATATGCATTCAATATAAACTATATTTGAAATCATGATCTTTTCCAGGTTGGTGATACACAGTATGAATCAGCTGCAGAAAGCCACAGCTCCCAGCACACCGTGCAATCATGAGGATAAACAAACATGTTCAACGTGGCTAACTTAGAATGGTCACTTGATAGGCTAGGCGCATTAAATTTAACACATACCAGTTCCAATGAACCATGAGCTCTCTTGGAAACAACCACACTGTAAGGAACATCAGTAAAAAGGAAATTGTTTATCATTTATGAGAAAGAAAACTAGAAGCCCCTAAATTTCAAAACTAAAAACATTCCCATTCAGCTTTGAGCAAAGTCAAAGGTGGAGTTTTAGGTCCAAAAGTACCTAAGTATCGCCCTTGAAGAAACCATCTTCTCACTAGAGAACTCCAAGTGCTGGAACCGCAGTTGCCCTCCTCAGAAAGTTAGCAACAGCTTGCTTAGAGATTCCTTGTTTTCTGCAGCACACCAGAACACAGAGAATCAACAACAAAACTGGAGAGACAGATAAAGAGCCAACAGCCTTATTTCAGCTTAAATCCACACAAGATTTCCTACTTACAAAAGCAAATTCCTGAATTACTGCTGACAATTGAGAAAAATTGCCTCTGCTCTATTATGTCAGAGTTGGTTTTACATAAAAGGAAGCGAGAAAAAAGGCAGCTCAGAACTGCCGTGGAGGCACCACGACATCATGAAGCTCCTTTTGTCTTCTCTTTCCTAGTCTCAGCTCTCTTGGATTCCACCTTCCGGGGCTGCTCTTGACGCAAGATGGCTGCTAACGGTCAGTCCAGTGTTCAGTGTATATGAAAATCATCAAGACATAAAGAGATGAAGAGCAAGGCTGTGGGTACGTGCCCTCTCCCTTTAAACTCCACTATGATTTTGAGATTCCACAACTGGGCCAGTGAGACAGCTCAGCATGTAAAGCGCTCACAAGTGAAAGCCTGAGACCTGAGTTCGAATGCCAGAACCCACATAAAAAGCAGAAGCAGTGGTGCACAGATGTAACTCAAGCATTCCTACTGGCAAGATAGGGGGCAGGAACAGGAGACTTGCCCTGAAACTGGAGGTCCAGCTAGCCTAGAATATATAGCCATGCAAAAATCAATGTAAGAGGCCTTGCCTCAACAAGATGGAAGGTAAGAACTGACTCCCAGAAGTTAGCTTCTGACCTCCACATACACACTGTGGCAGACACATGCCTCTTACTCACACACACAATAATAAGGAAATTTTAAAAATTTAATTTAAATGCCACAACAAAAAATGACAAAAATTAATGTAAGCATTAATAAAGTCTTACAAAATGAAGAACTGGAATCAGTGCTCCCTGAACCATCATGTGGCAATTCCACAGTATGCTATGAGCATGGCAAATGTAGCATTGTGGGGGGACTTGGCCTGCTCTCAAGAACTGGAAATATAAGTTTTCCAATAAGGTATGCTGACTACTAAGAGCAGAAGCTCAAAAGAGGGAAGAATTAAATCCACACACCTATGGACAGTTGATTTTTGACAAAGAAGCCAAAATTATAAATGGAAAAAAAAGAGTATTTTCAACAAATGATGCTGGCATTAAGTGGATGTTGGCATGTAGAAGAATGCAAATAGATCCATACCTATCACCCGGCACAAAACTCAAGTACAAGTGGATCAAAGATCAACATAAATCCAGTCACACTAAACCTGATAGAAGAGAAAGTGGGAAATAGCCTTCAACACATTGGTCCCGGAGACAACTTCTTGAACAGAACACCAATAGCACAGACACTCAGATCGATAATTAATAAATGGGACCTCATGAAACTGAAAGGCTTCTGTAAAGCAAAGGGCACCATCAAGAGGACAAAATGGCAGCCTCCAGAATGGGAAAAGATTTTCACCAACTCCACATTCAACAGAGGGCTGATATCCAAAATATATATAAAGAACTCAAGAAACTAGACGTCAAAAGACCAAATAATCTAATTGAAAAATGAGGTATATATCTAAACAAAGAATTCTCAACGGAAGAATCTCAAATGGCCGAGAAACACTTAAGTGTTCAAAATCCTTAGCTATCAGGGAAATGCAAATCAAAACAACTCTGAGATTCCATCTTACACCTGTCAGAATGGCTAAGATCAAAAACACAAATGACAGCTTATGCTGGAGAGGATGTGGAGTAAGGGAAACACTCTTCCATTGCTGGTGGGAGTGCAAACTTGTACAGTCACTTTGGAAATCAGTGTGGCAGCTTCTCAGAAAAATGGGAATTGATCTACCTCAAGACCCAGCTATACCACTCTTGGGCATATACCAAAGGATGCTCAACCATACCACAGGGATACATGCTCAACTATATTAATAGCAGCTTCATTCATAATAGCCAGAACCTGGAAACAACCTAGATGCCCCTAGATGCCTCTCAACTGAAGAACGGATAAAGAAAATGTGGTACATTTACACAATGGAGTGTTACACAGCTGCTAAAACAATGACATCATACATTTGAAGGCAAATGGATGGAACTAGAAAAAAAGTCATCCTGAATGAGGTAACCCAGACTGGGAAAGACAAACATTGAATGTATTCATTTATAAGTGGACATTAGCTGCAAAGGATAACCATGCTCCAATCCCCACATTCAGAGAGGCTAGGTAACAAGGAGGGTCCAAGAGGAGGGATCTCTCTGGGAAGGGAAGGGGAAATAGAATAGATCTTATGGGTGGACTGGGGGCAGGTGGGGATGGGAACATGAGGGATCATGTTGGGGGTGGATGGAGGTAGGGAGTACTGAAAGAGATGACTGGAAAGGGGGGATATTTGGGGGTCAGGTAGAAATCTGGTACAAGGGAAACTCCCAGGAATCTACAAGGATGACCCCAGCTAAGCCTCCTAGTAATAGTGGATATATAGCCTGAACTGGTCATCTCCTGTGACCAGGCAAGATTTCCAGTAGAGGGATTGGGACACCAACCCAGCCACGCAACCTTTGTCCTACAGTCTGTCCTGCCTATGGGATGTGCTTGGGAAGGGTGGTGCAGAGATTGTGGGAGTGGTCAACCAATGACTGGTCCTGCCTGAGACTCATGCCATGAGAGAAAGGACCCAGAGGCTAGATGTCCCAGAGACCTAGGATAGAACCAAACAAGCTTGGAGAAAAAAAAAGTGTTAATGTAATGACTCCTAATGATATGCCATACCCATAGACTGGTGCCTACCCCAATTGTCATCAGAGGTCCTTCACCCAGTAACTGATGGAAACAGATGCAGAGACCCAGAGCCAAACATTAGGCTGAGCTTGGAGAATGCTGCTGAGGAAAGGGAGGAAAGATCATGGCCAGCATAAGACATCACAAGGACGTCACAAGAAACCCCACAAAAACAACTAACCTGAGCTCACAAGAGCTCACAGATTCTAAACTGACAACCAGAGAGCCTTCGTGGGAGTGACCTAAGCCCTCTACATATACGTAACGGTTATATAGCTTGGTCTTTTTGTGGGACTCCTAACAGTGGGAGCAGGGGCTGCCCCTAAGGCTTTGACTGGCTTTTGGAAACCTATTCCTCATACTAGGTTGCCTTGTCCAGCCTTAATACAAGGGGAGGTGCTTAGTCTTACTGCAACTTGATATGCAATGCTTTGTTGATACCCAAGGGAGGCCTGCCCCTTTCTGAAAAGAGTGGGTGGGGAGGAAGGAAAGTAGGGAGAGGGGAAGCGGGGAGAGGAGGGAGGGGAAACTGAAGTCAGGATGCAAAATAAAAAAATTAATTAAGTAAAAAAGAGGGAAGAAGGTGAAACATCACCATGTTAAAATGAGGGAAATCTTACAACTATTTGAGGGAGAACTAATAGTTACTGATGATGATATATCTCCAATTCTGATACTTTTATATTAAACTAGAATTACTGTCTCTCATTTTCTTTTACCAGAAACAATCATGAACTTAATAGAGTCCAAACCACTTGTCCTCAACCAAGTCCTCCATAATCTTGTCCTCAAACCATTAGAACTTCAGCTTCTTTGCAATCTCAACAGTCCCATTAACTGATGTTACTACCAACCTAAAACATCCTTGTGCCCATCATGGACAAAGTTTCCCCACTCACTGCACACATGACCACTCTGTCCACAGCTTTTGACTACTATAACAAATGCCTGAAATAATCAAGTTTATAAAGAGAAAAGTTGTTTTGGCTCACAGTTCAGTAGGCTCTGGTCCATGTTCGGTTGACCCCTCTGCTTTGGTCATGTGGTAAGGCAGCTTGCTGATGATGACAGGAGCTCAGAGTAGAGCCAGCTGCTCACCTGACAGCCAGAAAGCAACAGAGAAAGAAAATCCAGTGTCCTACTGCCCTCCCTTCAAACCACCACCAGTCAGGACCCACCTTTTCAAAGTTCTACCACCTCTTAGCACCACCCACCACTCTGGGGACCAAGCCTGTAGATAAGGTCCAAACTGTACCATGGACACCCGTGATTCAGCTAAGTTCTCATAAATCCATTCAGTGCTTCTTCCAAAGGAATCTATTGAAAAATCCCCTGATCTCGGTGGGAGTTTCTTGTCTATGCTACAATTCCTCAGTGATTCCTCAGATTTGCTTCCTATTTCATCCCTGGACAATAAAGTTTTAATGCCTTTAGAAACTAAACTTTTCATATTTTGTCTCAACTAAATCCAACAGCAGAGATGTTAAATGAATATGAACAATTGTGGCAATTATCAGTCATATCCTTGTACTTTATTTGCAGAAGAAAGAGCAGAAGAATAGACTAGAAATAAGATATCATTTGGGAAATGAGAAAACTATATTACACTTTCTTTCCCTGCAAATACACAGAGTGGAAAAGCCAAAAGCAAATACTCTTGAAGTAGAAGCAATAATGAAGAATAAATAAGCCATTAGCCAAGGGTTTTGAAATTTTCAAATTAGAGTAATCAAATTAGTACAGGTTTCTTTTCAGTCACCTTAGATGTTTCAACAGTGTGGCAAAGCATTAATAATATACACAACTCTGAAGAACAGCCCTACTAACACATTTGCTCATTAAGAGCTCAGTTGGCCATAATTCTTGTCTATTGTCTTCTGTTAGATTTCCCCAATAATCGTAACAAGAAAGTCGCTTCTAGGAACTTCCCTAGACACTGGGGAATGAAGGGAGGAAGGTTGGACAATAGGGATGAAGGAGCCAGTTTCACTGCCAATGCAAAAAAAAATGAAATAATAAATAAATAGCCATCTTAGGAACTGGTGGGGAAGTGGTGGTGAGAAATGATAGCTTAGTCTTTAGCTGGCACTAAAAATAACCTGAGTTTTATAGTCGTATAAACCACCCCCATGACTCTCCACCCACGACGGAAGTAAAACAGTCATGGACACAGTTACTGTTCCATACCCCATCCATTCACTCAGCACGTTAACTGCCAATATATCTGCTAGAATACCTTAGGCTACAAGTAACAAAACAATTCTATTCAACTAGTTTAAATAAGAAAATTGAATTTTCTCCTATTCCTCTCCAAAGGAGAGTTTTCAGCATTGACCGACTCAATGACTCTAGTTGCCCCCAGGCCCTCAGATTCCCCTTCTCTTAGGAAGGTTGGCTTCCTCTTTAAATTGGCAATAAGAGTTTGGAGTAGTTCCAAATATCACCTCCAGGCGAGACAACATCCAGAGACAGGATCAAGAATTGTTTCTTTCGAGGTTTCTTCCTTGTGATCAGGGGCACTTCCCCTCACTTCCCACTGCTCATGAAAAGGCCCCCAGCTATGTATTAACGTAGGAAATGCATGGCATGTGATGGCCATGCAGCTACATCCACTGACTGGAATGGAAAGAATTAAGCAATGGTGTGCCAGAGTAGACAGTTAAATAGTGGAATTGTAGTTAATAGGTGTTATGCCAACAGCATGGACATGTTTCACAAAAACATGGTGTCCATTCATAAACACAATATCGTACTTAAGAATACACAGGAATGCAACCTCAAGACTTGTCTCTTAAGATCATTCACAAACCAGAAAGTATTGAGGCTGAATAAAAATATAGAAAGGCTCGAATGTGTTTATATTATCACACAATTTACATATGCCCTTTCTTAGTTTATTGGGTATTTTAATAACCATTAGCTCTTACTGATCTTCACATCGGGACTAATAAAAGGTAAATGATAAAACACCATCTGTATTTATACAAAGCAGAAAGAGAAACTGAGAGAGTCGCAGTAGTGTGGGGAAATAATTGATAGAAAGCACAGTAACTAGAATTGGAAGCCAAGGCTTTGGACCCCAGTGCTCCAGCAGGTCCATTGTACATTGGGATGGAGGGTGTAATGTGTCGCTTCTATTTATCAGATGCCACTACTAAGAGGACCATCATCCTGAGCATCACATTGAAAATAGCTTCAGAAGCCGGGCAGTGGTGGTGCACACCTTTAATCCTAGCACTCAGGAGGCAGAGGTAGGCGGATCTCTGTGAGTTCAAGGCCAGGCTGGGCTACACAGTGAGTTCCAGGAAAGGCACCAAAGCTACACAGAGAAACCCTGTCTCAAAAAACCAAAAAGAAAGAAAGAAAGAAAGAAAGAAAGAAAGAAAGAAAGAAAGAAA
>CABHPR010147319.1:45385-63804 GCA_902168415.1 Peromyscus melanophrys
ACACACACACACACACACACACACACACACACACACACACACACACAAATCTATATGGTGGAAGTACATGCAGAACAACTGTATCCTTAATTAGAGCATAATTAAGAAAAGCCCCCTCCTTGTCCACAAGCCATAGGCACAAAGGCTTAAATCTTTCCTTTAGATGGCTTTCTCGGCCAAGAATGAAAACTCCTGACCCCTTCCCAGTAAGTATTAAAGTGTCGTGTAAATACAGCTCCTGGCAGATGTGCTTGACAGCATGTAGAAGAGCAGCCTGGCTCGCACACTGGCCCAGTATGCACCTGCCTCGGTCCTGCAGTGTCACTCACTTGCTGGGGATTCTGAGCCAACTGTTTATATTTGCTGCTGCTGTTTTCATTACTCTGCCTTTGCTATTAACCTCAGCAAGTGCCAACACCATTCCACATATTGTACTGAATATAAAACAGAAGCTGAACCCAGGCCATCGGTTGCACATCAGAAGTTTCGGCTTGGCTAATTAAAAACGTAGGAAAAGCACTATCTTTTCAGGGTTTTCAATCACATGAAAAACCCTCATCCACTGACCTGTGTAAAAGTAATTGCACTGCGGAATCTCTAGCAAACCCAGCACACCCTGTAAAGGGAGCTGCTGGAGAATGGCAGCACATTCAGGAGGGCAGAGGGTAACATGATGAGAGGGTATGAAACCTCAGCTCGGCATCTCGCTGGATGTGAGCGCCCAGGATGATTTCCTCTACTTCTCCAGGTTTCATCTGGAAGTGTCTTTTATCCCTAAGTGGAAATACTGTGCTAGAACCACGGAGACACCGAAAGGAGATGGGGTGTGCTGCTTTCCTTCTTCTGTAGTAAATTGGGCTCCACAGAACCATCCCACCACACATGACAGAAGGGAAACACTGAGCCCACAGAAGAAGTAAAAAGCCACTCTTAGAGCTTCAGCTGACTGCAAGGCAGTCCAGAGAGTTCACAAGCCAGCAGCCAGACATCTGTGTTACATACATTGTGTATGTCTGCCCTCCCTGGATAAGCTGAAGTCCCAGCGAGGCTAGACATGGTGTTAGACAAGTCCAAGGAAAAGCCATAGGCAGCAAAGCCTTTAACCTGGCTTCCTGCCTAGAACTCCTAACTAAGATCATTTCATGGGGGCTCTTGTGATCATTTAAAACAGCAGTGAGGTCAATAAGAGAAAAATGTCTAAATGTATGTGCACCTGCCCACCTCCATTCTGTGAAGGTGAGAGTCCTAAACGGCTCCACACGGCCTGCGGGCAAATGTAGAAAGAGCTCAGCCGCTGGCTAAAACCTTGACAGAGTAAGACACGAGGTCTATAGTGGAAGGACTCAGAACCATAGTTCTACAGCTCATCACCACATCAGGAGAAGGTGTAGCCAATCCAGCCAGTGGGATCACAGAGCTCTAAGACAGTAAAGAAAAGGGACCCTGTTCCCTGACCTTCAGCTTCTGATGTCAAGTAGGTGCTCTGAGGAGCCACAGAACAGTACAAGAGGCATCCCCAGAGATCCAAATGCCCCCTTTCCTTCTACTGTGAGATCACCTAAACCCAGTTCATTCACATACCACTGCAGGTAACACCATGGGCTCCAGTCCAAAAGAACACACATCCCAAAGCAGAGCTGCTAAACTTGTGCTTCAAATTAGGTTTGCCTAGATGCTCTAAAATTAGTCCACTGTCCCCTTTCACTCAGCAGGCCGGAGACCTCTTAAGGGAAGTCATGGAAAATGAAGTCAATGTATTATCTGTGCACATCTAAACGTAATACAGTAAAATGTGATCTACTACAGCTACATGTCCATGATGATTTGCTGTTGTGTCAAGATTTTTTTTTTTTACAAATACATCCCTGCATTTTTTTTTCATTAAATGTCACCATCCTAAGTCAAGGCCACAGTCAAACTTTAACTTGCCAATTAGACAAATCCGTGTCCAGACCAATAATATTTTTAACCATTTCCCACTTACAATGTAGCCAATCCAGCCCAAAACTAAGGCCCTTTCTAACAGATTCACTTGCAGAGTTTGTCACCAGTTGCTCCTTGAAATGGGGAGGGAGTACCCCTCCCTCTTCCTATTCAGCTCATGCACTGGACAGCCAGGAGAAACGGGGGCTCTCCAGCAATAGCCCCGCCCCCTGCTCTGTTGATGCTCGTGGCTTTTGTTGCCATCAGCACAGGCTCTTTTCCTTCTATAAGTGCTTTCTCCCACCCCAGACCAACCATGCTATCTGGTTTCATTGCTGCCTGAAGGCATGTGACACTCTGAGAAGGGAGTTTCAGACATTTTTACAGTCTACCAGGAGAAAGCAGAATACTGAGAGGTGTGTGTCTCCCCACTTAGCTGGGAGATATCTCTCAGGACAGAGCACCAATACCTGCTCCTCAGTCAATTTCTACCTCGTGAATACAGAAGACCAGGAAACTGCAGCCCCCACTGTCCTGAGTCTTCTGGGATTTGGGGAATCTCTAGCAGATGTAGGACCCCACCCACCAGCTCTTCATCACAGCATAGCTTGGAATACTTCTATGAGTAGTTAGCCAAGAGTAAGCCCTGGTAGTTAGAGTGAATACTGTCCAGATCTCCCATGATAGACAGGAGCTATCTATAGATAGATCCAGTCGTTGTCCTGGATTTAGGACTAGGTTTTAAAGAGAGGAATATAATCAATGACCTGACAAAGAAGAGATGGCAGGTACTTCCTGTGCCCTAATTCCCCTCTCTCCACGGATGTTTTTTCCTTCTTTGGCGGACTAGGAGAGTTGCAAGAGTTTTGTGGCTCTGCCCTTTCTCTCAGAAAACAAGAAAATATTTGATTATACAACGACAAAGGAATTCTCCAGCCTATCGTAAGAGAAATGCATTTCTTTGTGCTTTCAACTATGAGCTATCTTCAGAGTAAAAAGTGATCAGGAGTAGCATCTCTCAGTGACATTCTACCTCCTCATGCCATCCCCTTAGATTCAGTAGTTAGAACGTAGATTCTATGCCAACCTAAGCATCCACCAGCAAGGCAGTTTTCCTTGGCCCAGTCCTTTCTAAGGCCGGGCTTTCACTTCTCAAAAGTGAAAACGCTATCTGACCAGCCAGTCTCATAGGACTTATTAAGACTTATCAAGGCATGTTAAAAATAAAAGGTTACAAAAACCCTGCCAAGAGGGAAATTCCAAGGAATGATAAATAAGACATTGGCTACCAGAAGTCCCTACCCTACATTTTCTCAAAGACAAGTGCAGATTGGCATTGCAAGGACCAGCTGAACCTACAATGTTTCCATTGGCATAATATGTGTGGATCCAACCAAAGGCTCCAATCCTTGGGTCCTAGGCTTCTGATGTAATGGGCTGCAAGCCTCTAGAACCTCAATAGTTATGGAGAGTTCTAAAGTCAGAGATGACAAGTGCCCACAATCTCTCATAGTTCAAATGCCTTTGTTTGGAAATAAGGGCTCGGAGGTTCTGAGAATAAAGCATTATCCCAGAATGTGCGCTATGCTATGCTGGAGTAAAGATATATTTCTTTTCCAAAGCTAGTAAAAGTACAGTGCAAGAGAAGCACATGCAGCAACCTGGAAAGTCTACGTGTCTCTTCCAGAGTCAGACAGAAAAGACGATACTAAGGAAATCAGCGCTCTGCTCGGCTGCTTCAAACGTAAACCTGGATCTAAGAAGGTGCACACAACCCCAGGCTTCTGGGTTCTGCTGCAGAGATCCTCTACAAACCCATCTCAGAGCTCAGTGAGGTGCTGCTGGTGCCATAAGCTCACTAATTAAAACATATTTGCAGCATCACATCCTATTATCCTTTCTAAGGGAAGAGAAAGCCAAGCCAGCCTCCAGCAGCAGCAAAGATAATTAAGTTAAACTGTTTCTCGCAGATGAATAATGGACATGACAACAGATGCCCCTCTCTCCTGGATAGATGGAAGTAACGAGGAAGGCTGCACTTGTTCCCCAAATGAAGGCAAAATAGCTGCAGGCTGCAGATCAGCTTCCATTCAAACACCAGAGAGCTGGCTGGTGTCTGTGCTCCAGGATGAAACAAAAGCCCAATGTTTCTGTACACGTTACTTATGGCATTGTGTACTTTCACTCTGCTTTACAAAAGAAGCTAATATAAATTCAATACACGTCCATGGTCCACACATGATGTTGCTGCCTTGCCAGCCACATGGCACCCACACCTCAAACCCTAAGCTTTTATGACAGGCACTGTACACAAACTGCTGCAGAAATCAGCCCCCTCTAGGAGCCTTGAGCCTGTCTGCCCTGCCATCTACCATTATTCTGGTTCAGCAGTGGTGGATTACAGATAACAACAGCCACCCAAGACATTTATTCTAACTCTTATACACTGTCAGAGTCGCATGCTGATGGCTGCTGAGGCACATCATCAACGCGCGCCCAATTACAGATAACGTGTTCTCGTTGTGAAAGCCATTAGGCATATTAACAATGGAGGAAGCCTAAGCTGCTGGGTATGAAACAGAGAGAAGAGAAAATAAGACAATTTTAAATAAATATCTTCAGCCAAATAATAAATACTGAATCACAAAGAAAATTGCTTACCTTGTGAAAATGAATCCTATATAATGAGCAGAAAGGAGAACTATGACCCCTCTTTGCAATAGCCCAGAGCTACTAGTAATGAGATCTCAGCAGCAGCTGTGAATGCTCAACTAGAACAGGAAGTGCATGGCTGTGCACACTGTATGGGCTGGAGTACAGGTTGCATTATGGTGAATTCCAGCCCCGTCTATGTGCAGAAACGTTAGCAATAACGTTTATAAAATCCAATCACAAGAAGTCAGTCACTGGGGGCTGGGGAGTTGGCTCAGTCGGTAATGTGTCTAAGGCATAGGCATGAGGACTTGACTTTAGATCCCTAGTATCCATGGAAAAGCTGGGCATGGTGTCACATGTCTGCAACCCCAGCTCTGGGGGGATGGGACCTCCAAATCTCACTGGTCAGCTACTCTAGACAATTGGTGAGCTCTGGGCTCAAGGAGACACCCTGTCTCAAAAAATTAAGGTGGACAGTGATTGAAGAAGACACCTGATGCTGACTTTAGACACACACAAATTCATATGCACGTGTGTATACACACACACAATTTTTAAGTTTATTTATTCTTTTCTCATATATTATATCCTGACATCAGTTTCCCCTCCTTCCACTTCTTCCAGCCCCCATCCCCCCATCTCCCAGATTCATTCCTCCTCTGTTTCCCTTTAGAAAACAGCAGGCCTCCCATGGATATCAATTGAACATAGCTGTCTTTGTCAGGGTTTCTATTGTTGTGAAGAGACACCATGACCCTGACAACTCTTATAAAGGAAAACATTTAATTGGGGCTGGCTTACAGTTTCAGAGGTTTAGTCCATTATCCTCATGATGGAAAGCATAGCATCAGCATGCAGGCGACATAATGCTAGAGAAGGTAGAGTTCTACATCTTGATCTGAAGGTATCAAGAAGAGAGCTGAGACATGGTTCCTCCAATAAGGCCATGCCTCCTAGTATGCCACTCCCTGAGTCTATGGGGGCCATTTCTATTCAAACCACCACATTCCACTCCCTGGTCCCCATAGGCTTGTGGCCATACCATAATGCAGAAATGTATTCAGTCCAACTCCAAAAGTATCCATAGTCTATAACAGTCTCAAACTTATTTAAAAATCCAAATTTCAAAGTCTCTTCTGAGATTCATGCAATCTCTTAACTATAATCCCCTATAAAATCAAAATCAAAAAACCAATCATATACTTGCAACATATAATAGCACAGGATATATATTAATGTTCCAAAACACAGGGAAGGGAGAGTAGTGAGGAAATATCGGACTAAAGCTAGACAGAAAACCAGCTGGGCAAACTCCAAACTCTGCATCTCCATGTCTGATGTCAAAATGCTCTTCAGATCTCCAACTCCTTTTATCTTTGTTGACCACAACACACTTCTTTCTCTAGGGCTAGTTCTACTCCCTGTTAGCAGCTCTCCTTGGCATGTATCCCACAGCTCTGGCATCTCCAACATTTTGGAGTCTCCGAGGTAATCCTGGCTTCAACTTCACAGATTCACACAATGGTCTCTCTGGGCTTCCATTCAGGGACACCCTTGACACACGTCTGGTCTCAATGGCTTCCTTAATTGTGGAGGGAGATTTCATAACCCCTTTCTTGTATATGTGACTCTAAAACCAGAACCACATGGACAAAGCTGCCAAATTCTGCTGCTTGCTGAAGCTGGAATATGGCCCCTTCATTCAATTACGTCTTCACCAGCTTTCTGTTTTCTATGGTTTCCTTCACTGCCTAGGCTTGGCGGTCCTGAAACTTGATCTGTAGACCAGGCTGGCCACAAACTCAGAGATCCACCAGCCTCTGCCTTCTGAGTACTGGGATTAAAAGAGTGCACCACTGTTATTCAAATCTTAGATGCTCTTTTAATAAAAAGACTTGAGCCAGATATCACGGTGAAAGCTGAAAGATCAGAGAAGCAGAGCAGCCAGCCACTAGTCCTTATCTCTACGAAATCCTCAGCCTAAAGAGAGTGAGTTCCTGTTTCTTCACACCTTATATACCTTACTCTGTCCTGCCATTTTACTTCCTGGGATTAAAGGCATGTGTGCTTCCCAAGCAAAGGCATGAGATCTCAAATGCTAGGATTAAAGTTATGTGCTACCACTGCCTGACCTCTGTGTTTAATCTAGTGGCTGACTCTGTCCTCTGACCCTCAGGCAAGTTTATTAGGGTACACAATATATGACCATATTTCCCCTTTTTTGTCTAAAATAATAAAATAAAGTGATAATTAATATAAGAAAAATTATATACCATAAGTACAATAAGTATATACAATAGTCAAGAATTATATTAACAATGTCCAGTCTATTAACATTTGGCAGATTCAGAGAAAATACTCCATTATTTATCCTATTTTGGTGAGTTCAAAATGTTGTACCTAATTCATTTTCTATCCTAACTTGTATTACCAACCAAAAACTATCTTTCGATGTCTTTCAAACTTATGCACTTTATACATATTTAGTGAGTTTCTTTTCTGAATTTGTGAACAAGGAAAACTGTAACTATAACTATTTAATCTTTAACTCCCTCAGAGACCTGAGAAGGAAATATTACCTAAGTAAGCAGGAAGTGCAAACAAGCAACTTCCAAAAAATGTGAGAAATGACAGAAACAGCTGGCTGCCTGGACAGCCACTCAAGATTTCTCTGCAATGTTGGGGCACCCATCTTCAGCCTACAGGCCTAGCATATCTGACAGACTCATCTGTGAAGCAAGATTTTCTAAATGGCCTTCCCACCTTGTCTTGGCAAGGTTTGGCAGTCCTTTCTTTTGTGTCCTGCTTGTCCATTTGGACAGCATACTGTCAGCAATTGAGGCAATGACATTTTCTTGACCAGTGGCTAACTTGCCACAAAGAAAGTAAACTCCATATGGAGTTTCTTCAACGCCCATCATCTTCTCTGAAGTTGATTGGTGCTGCCAGGAGCAGACATGTCTCATTGTCATAAGAAAAAAATCTGTATTATTAAAAATCTTAAATGCCATATTCTGCAGATCTCTGAAGTGTTTGAAGATGACCTGTTTATCTAAAATATATTTCTGTTTGACCTTAAAAACATACCTAATATGACTACAAGTTCATTTGTAATAGGTGACTAAATACTAACTTGCATTTCTTTATGTCCTAATTAGTTGGTAATAGTAACTTTCAAGGACTAGCAATTTGCATTACATTGTTAAATGAGCTGCACAGGTACAATACCTTGAACAAGATTAGAAATATCCGTACAGTATTTTCTAACAAAATTAATCTCAAATTTGTATCACTATACACAATTTGTATACAATATACAAAAATCAAATCCAATGTAAAATATTTAAAACTAGTAGTTGCTTTTTAAAAGTAGATTCAATAATCTACCTTTTAATCTTATCATACCCATATTCTCCCTTTTCTCTTTTCAGAGTAGATTCAATAATCTACCCTTTTATCCTATTATTTCTCTATCTTTTTTTCAGAGTAGATTCAATAATCTACCTCTTATCTATATCCTCTTTTTTCTTTTTTTTTTAAACAAGAACCCTGAATCTAATCTCCTTTGTAATCAAACATCCTAAACAATGACAATTTTCCATAACCCACTGAATGACCAAAAGCCACCCACCCCACCTCTTGGGAATGTGGGCATTGTGTTCTTAAAATTACTTCCTGCTGTCTGGGGGCGAAAGCATCTTAAGGGAATCCTGAAAAGAAAATCTGGGGCTTAATTGTTAAGTCTTGAGAGAGTTAACTGTATCATTTGTCCAGTCTCTGCATAATGGGAAAGTGCAGGGCTTGTCTCAAACCCTTGCTCAAGTAGTCTGTGAGGCTAGTTAGCCATCTCAAAATTGTCCTGAGCAGTTTGTAGACCAAAGCCAATCTTGGGGTGGTGTTTGTCATCTTAGTGGTATTATCCTAATGAAATCATCATTGTGGGGTTCCATCAACTTTTTGGAGACTTCAGAGATCGTATTAGGTCAGATTATTTCTTGTCTTGGTAATTTTTTCTGGGTAGATCTCCCTTCTTTGGATGCTTATTTGTCCAAAAGTCTAAATTCTTCAAGATGGCTGTCTTTATTTTCCTGAAAGACAAAAACAAAACCCTTCCCCAACCCTAACTTTGGGAGTTTCCAAATCTAATCTTTATCAAATTTGATTTATGATTTTTCCTGATTTTTTTCCCTTTTCTACTTTTGTTCTATCATCCACAGCAGTATGTTTTTTTCACAATAGGCATTAGGTTCTTCAATTACTCTGGGAAGGAGTTTCTTCCACGGTGACAGGAAAGGACTGAACCAAATTTGACATGGGGGTCTGTGAAAGGCCCCTCAGGGAGTTTCCCAACGGCAAAGGCAAAGGATTATCTTATCTGTCCCTTGTTGATCTATATTTGTTAGTCCAATGTCTACCTTTACCACACCTTCTGCATAATCCAGAAGGGAGGGCTGTTCTGTTGAAATTATTCTTAGCAAAAACATTGTTTCTAGAAACACCCTGTTTACAGTCCCATTTTAGGTGACCTTGTTTACCAAAATTGAAACATTTGACATTTCAATTTTTCTTCAAACCTCTGGAAATCACCTCTCCTATCCAAGTATCATCATGGTCATGAGAGTCAATATTCATTGTATCTCGGATCCATTACTCCAAGGGTGCTGATCTTGCCTTTAACAGCCTGATTACTCTTTTGCATTGTACAGTAGCATTTTCAAGAGCCAGAGATTCAATTATTATCTGTCTAACTTCTGAATTTGGTATCATTCTATTTGCTGCTAAAGAGAGCCTTTGTAAGAAATCAGTGAAAGTTTCTTTGGGGCCCTGTATAACTTTTGTAAATGACTCAATTTTCTTTCCTATTTATTCAATTCAAGCATTCAAGGCTTCCATTCAGCATAAAGCCAAGGTGTAGTCATCATAGAGAGATTGCCTTTCTACATTAGCACACCACCATGCCTGAACCTAAGCTGTTCTTTAATTCCTTTATACAAATTGAAAACTTAGCTGGGTGGGGTCTTGCTCTGAGGTCACCACTCTCTTTATTCCATTTTAATGTGTCTACCTCCTTGAATATAGGATTTAGCTCCATTCCACTTTCTAGTATCCTTTTTCTCCTCATTCTGTACATTTTGTATTTTTCCTTGCTCAGCTTGTTCCTTTTCATTATAAATCTTAAGAGTCAACACTAATAACCACACAACAGAGTCTATACTAGGGTGTTTTGAGATTTGCTCTGCCAATGCAATTAATTCAAAACTCTTCACTTTAGCCTCAGGCAGACTTAATCAGACAAGAGAAAAAAGCAGCCACATTCTTCACCAAAATATCACAAGAATTATCTCTAGGCCACATACTAAAATTCTTATCCTCTGAAAACTCTTGAGCCAGCACCCCACAGTTCAAATCACCCTAGCACCACTGTCCTCCATGTTCCTACTGGATGGCCCATTAAGCCCCACTTGAAGCATGCAACTGCTTTTCTAATCCACAGTCCCAAAGCCCATATTCCTCCAAACAAAAACATGGTCCATATTATCACAGCAATACCCTAGTCCCTGGAATGAACTTCTGTCTTAGTTAGGGTTTCTATTGCTGTGAAGAGACACCATGACCATGACAACTCTTATAACCCATCAGAATGGCTAAGATCAAAAACACTGAAGACAGCTTATGTTAGAGAGGATGTGGAGCAAGGGGAACACTCCTACACTTTTGGTGGGAATGCAAACTTGTACAGCCACTTTGGAAATCAATATGGCGCTTCCTTAGGAAATTGGGAATCAACCTCTCTCAAGACCCAGCTATACCACTCTTGGGCATATACCCAAGGAATGCTCAATCATACCACAAGGGCACATACTCAACTATGTTCATAGCAGCATTATTTGTAATAGCCAGAACCTGGAAACAACCTAGATGCCCTTCAACTGAAGAATGGATAAATAAAATGTGGTACATATACACAATGGAGTACTACTCAGCAGAGAAAAACAATGACATCATGAGGTTTGCGGGCAAATGGATGGAACTAGAAAAAAATCATCCTGAGTGAGGTAACCCAGACTCAGAAAGACAAACATGGTATGTACTCACTCATAAGTGGATACTAGATATAAAGCAAAGGATAACCAGACTGCAACTCACAACTCCAGGGAGGCTACCTAGTAAAGAGGACCCTAAGAAAGACACAGGGATTTCCCAGTGACAGAGAAATGGATGAGATCTACATGAGCAAACTGGACATGGGGGGGTGGGTAATAGAAGGCAAGGGTCGGGGGGAAAGAAAGTTTAGGGGGGCAGGAGGTCTCAGCTGGATCAAGAACAGAGTGGGAGAACAAGGAAAGAGATACCATGATATATGAAGACCCCATGGGATTAGGAAGAAGCAGAGTGCTAAAGAGGTCCCCAGAAATCCACAAAGATACCTCCACTGTAGACTACTGGCAATGGTCAAGAGAGTGCCTGAGTTGATCTACTCTGGTGATCAGATGGCTGAACACCCTAACTGTCATGATAGAACTCTCATCCAGTGACTGGTGGAAGCAGATGCAGAGATCCATGGCTAAACTCCAGGTGGAGCTCCAGGAGTCCAATCGGTGAGAGAGGAGGGATTATATGAGCAAGAAATATTGAGACCATGATTGGAAAAGCACGGGGACAAATAGCCAAACTAGTGGAAACACATGAACTGTGAACCAATAGCTGAGGAGCTCCCATGAAAATGGATCAGGACCTCTGGATAAGTGAGACAGTTGATGAGATTGAACTGTTTAGGAGGCCCCCAGGCAGTGGGACCAGGACCTGTCCTTAGTGCATGAGCTGGCTTTTTGGAACGTAGGGCCTATGCTGGGACACTTTGCTCAGCCTTGGTGTAGGGAGGAGGGGACTGGACCTGCCTCAACTGAATCTACCAGGCTGAGCTGAATCCCCAGGGGAGACCTTGCCTTAGAGGAGGTGGAATTGGGGGCGGATTGGGGGAGAAGATTGGGGAGTGGGAGGAGGGACGACAGGGGATTCTGTGGCTGATATGTAAAATTAAATTAATTATAAAGTAAAAATATTTATTAAAAAAAAAAGAAAAACATTTAAGTGGGCCTGGCTTACCTTTTCAGAAGTTTAGTACATTACGCTCATGGTAGCATGCAGACAGACATGGTGCTGGAAAAGGAGCTGAGAGTTCTACATCTTGATCTGTAGGCAGTGGAAGCAAGTTGTGTACCATACTGGGCACCACACTGGGTATAGCTTGAGCATATGAGACCTCAAAGCCCACCCTCACAGTGACACACTTCCTCTGACAAGGCCACATTTCCAACAAGTGCCACTCCCTATGGACCAAGCATTCAAACACATGAGTCTATGGGAGCCATATCTATATACCACAGCTACTCCAACAAGTTTTGCATATTTTGCAGGCAGGACAAATTGTAGGTTGAAAGTTTCATGGCTGGGTTGATATCCTAGTCCCACTGCTGGAAGCCTTGACTTGTTACAGAAAGTCGTCGGCACACACATAATTTTAATTTTTAAATTCCACTTGCCATTCAATCTATTGGCTTACAATGAGGATGTTTACAATAGAAACTCAAAAGCCTAGAGAGATGGCTCAGGAGTGATGGCTCACGAGTTAGCACTTTTTGCTCTTACAAAGGGCTAGCACCCACATGGTGGCTCACTACCATCTGTGACTGCAGTTCCAAGGGATCTGACGCCTTCTTTTGACCTCCAAAGGCATGAGGCACACACATGCATATGGTGAATGTTCATATACATAAAGTAAAATAAATTTTAAAAATACTTAATACAGAAACATATAATAAAGGAATAAAAAATGGAAAAGAGAAAAGCACAACAGTTGACTGCATTGTATTTATAAGCATCATGGTACATGATAGAAATGAAAAACAGGTTTGCTATATTACTGAAGTCTATATTTTGTAAATAGGGTTTAAAAATAACTTTTAATGTTAGCAAAAGAAAATGCCAAGAAGCATGTTACAACCCATGCTAAAACTCAGTGACAGATGTCATCCCATGGTGGAGCATGATATAGTTTTCCCAGCATTTGTAAGAGGGGGTGTTCAGTGCACGGCTGGCAAATCAACCCCAAGCAGAGAAAATTCAAGTTTTTATGAATGCTACTTGAAATGAAGACTAGTAGCTCAATGAAAATCAAAGCCATGTTGGTCATTTCAACAATTCAGAGCTGAGTGCAGTGCACATGTCTGTAATCTGAGCACAAGGGAAGCTAGGTAGGAGGACCTAGGTAGGAGGACCATGAGTTCAAGGCCACCCTGAACTACACATATCTATTCAAGGTCAGTCAGGACTACTTGGTGCCATCTTATCTCAAAAAAAATAAATTAATTAATGAATAAATAGATTCTGACAACTCACACTCATATTGGCAACTAATTTTCCAAAGTGATGCCAAAGAAATTCAATGAGGATAGAAAAGTTTGTTGGAAGAACAGAATATCCATATGAAAAATAAGCTTCAACTTGTGCCCAACATCTATACATAAAACTTAATTCAAGGCAGATCACAGCCCTTAGTGTAAAGTCAAAATAATAAACTTGTAGAAAATAATAAAAGAGTATCTCAGTGCTGAGAAATAAGTACAAATTTATTTGATAAGATGTAGAATATAATAATCATAAAATTAGAATTATTAAAAATGACAATAGTACAAACAGGAATAAAGGCTGGAGAAGTGAGGCTGTAGTAGAGTATGCACCTAATGTACAAAGCCCCTAGTTTAATCCCAGCAAAGGAAGAATGCACAAGAGGGAAGAAGGGATGGAGGGAGAGAGACAAAAGAAGTGGAGGAGGCAAGTAATAGATAGGAAAGAGAATTCTAAAGTACATTCCTAGCAAAGAATTCGGTCATCATTGTCTTAGTTTGATTTCTACTGCTGTGATAAAAACACCACAGCCAAAAGCAAGTTGGAGAGGCAAGAGTTTGTTTCAATATGTAGTCTACTATCCATGGAAGTTGGAACAGACACTCAAATAGGAACCTGGAAGCAGGAACTGGAGCAGAAGCCATGGAGTATCACTGCTTAGTAGCATGCTATCAATGGCTCACTCAGCCTGTTTTTATAATTTATACTGCCCAGGGATTACAATGCCTACAGTGGGCTGGGCCCTCCCATATCAATCAATAATAAAGAAAATGCTGTGCACACTTGCCTACAAGCCAATCTGATGAAGGCCATTTTCTCAATGAAGTTTCCTCTCCTGGTTTGTGTCAAGTTCACACACACACACACACACACACACAAAAAAAAAAAAAAAAACCCTAACCAATACAACAATACAATCATATTTAAAGAACTCTTACAACTCAATAAAACCAAATTTCTAAATCAGCATAAGACTTCCATAGAAGCATTACAAAGAAGGATATATAAATGACCATGTGCACACTAATTTCACTTACAAGAAGCCAGATGCACATAGAGATAATCACATTAAGGACATTAAGTCAGTATCAGGAAAATGAATATGCTTTCTCCTATTTGCAGTTCCTAGATTTTATATAGATAAATCAAATTGTGCATGCATATATATACATATATATGTATGTATATATACATATATAATATGAAATTAAAGTAAAAGTATGCAGTGGAACAACTAATGGGGGCATAAAAAGGAAGGGGGGATGGGGGAAATATGTTCAATATAAAATATATACTTATACAAACCTATAAAATTGGGCTAATGAGATGATTCAATGGGGTAAAGACACTTTCCATGCAAGCCTGACAATCTGAGTTCAAACCCTGAAATCCACAAAAAGGGTGAACAAAGAGAACTGATTCTACAGAGTTATACTCTGACTTCCATATGTGTGCCATGGCACATGCAACACCATGTATCATCATCATCAACATCATCATCATAACAATAATTAATACATTTATTTAAAGTTCTTTCACCTTTGGTGAGCAAGTAACTGCAAGTTAAAATCACAACGAAGTACTATTGTACATCCAACAGAATGACTACAATTAAATAGGCCAAAACCTCAGGATACTAACAAAGATGAGTCAATTGCAACACCTATATTTCTCAGATAAGATTGAAAACATAGGTCAGTCACTTTGGAGCACATACTTGGCCATTTCTCAGGCTGTTCAATAAACACCAGTGGCCCATCTATTCTATTTCAAGTATTTTACCCAAAAGATGTCAAATCAAACTACTCACAAAGAACACTTTTATGAATTATCAATTGCCATTTACTTTACTCATGATAGCTGAATCTGGAGAGAAAACAAGTATCAGCAGAGACATGGATAAGTAAGTGCGGTAAAGTTACTCAATTACTCAAGAGGTAACTGTTGACACATAAGAATGTGAATGAATCCCAGAAACATAAAGCCGAGTGAAAGAAGTGAAACACCCCGCCCCACATACATCATCTCTACATATCTGAAAAAAAAATACATCCCCAATTAAATGCTTTTTTTTTTTATAAGTTGCCTTGGTCATGGTGTCTTGTAACAATAGAAAAGTAACTAAGACTGGGACTTAAACAAAATAAACTTAACAGAAACCAGGATTCTAGTTGCATTCATGAAAAGAGAGATTTCATCTGTGGGCTTGACCTCTACATATAGAATAAAAGCACAAAACAAAATAGGCTAGGGATCTAGCTCAGTAGTAAAGGGCTAGCTGTACATGCAGGATACCCTGGGTTTAATCCCAAGTACTACAAAAGCAAAGGAGGAAGAAGAGAGGGACGGATCAACAATGAATGGATAGACTGACTGACTGAAGAACAAAGCACAGAGATGCTCTACACAGATGGAACGTTAGGAAGTAAGGCACTGAGAAGCAAGTTGGAGCACTTGTTGTAGGAATTGTAGGAGGCCATTCTGGCTGGAGATAGACAATAGGAGAAGAAACAGTACAAGGAAGGCCAGATCATCTCAGAGCTTTGAGTTCCAAATGTCCATCAACAAAGTGTCCCAGTGCTTTGGCTGTAGGAGAAATCCCTACTTGACACCAAAAGACAAGAGGCTAATCCAGCTGTCCATACTAGGAAAGAGGTAGATGTCAAGAGAAGGCAGGGAGAGACCACTAATGATAACCCTATACCTGTAGCCATATAAAGATCTCATCTTAAGACCACTTATGAAGAGCGTTAATAAGCAGTAAAATGAGTCAAACAGCATTTTATTAGCTCACCTTTAAAGAAGCCTTATTAACATTTCTCCACACGGTTTGTACAATTTACTAGCTCTTTGTTTTTTTCCCAGTGAACTTAGGAAAGATTTAAAGAACACCCTTTAAATTTTCAGTATATAAAAACCCTTTTTTATAAACATCACTGTTAAAGCTTCTTTGCAGGTAAACTCATTTCAATATGAAAAATGTGCAATTTCAAAGCATTTCATTTCCCTGAAAGTTGCTTTCTTCAGGTGCAGAAATGAAATATGTGCCCAGAACTACTGTAAACTTTAAGGGGGAATTCTCATCTAACATTCCCTCCATATCATCACTCTACAACTAGTCTATGCTTTTTCAGACTGGATCCTACTTTGTCACTCAGACTGGCTTGGAACTCAGCATGTAGCCTGGACTGACCTCAAACTCACAGGAATCCTTCTGCTTCAGCCTTCTGAGTGCTTTGATTAGTGACTAGTGCCACTATAACTATCTTCTACAAACAGTTCTGATTACTGTAAATAGACACATTCTTTATGAGAGGAAAAAAACTGCAAGTAAAACCCTTGGTCTTTGCAAACCAATACGTTTGTCAGTTTTCCAGTTGGAAATCTATGAAACTGGAACTCAAGTGGTACCAAGCTGATTTAACACATATGAATGCAATCAAGTAAGTTTCCAGTATAGGAAGTAGAAACATACTACCTGAAGCAGTATCTCTGTCTTTCTGCAGTGTTCCAATTAAAGAACTGAAACTAGATCCTGTGCAGGGGAAGGCTAACCATTCTCTGACATTTGTTTGGGAAAACCCAAGTAACACGTGAGTGTACATTTCTATTATGTTGCTAATAAAGTCCAACAAGATGTTTTAAATTGAGTTTCACTAAGGATTCCTCCTGGGTTGTTTGGTTTGGGGACAACAGAAAGGTGACTATTCAAGTAAGAAAGACAACAGCCTTGTTCTGCCACTGTCCAAGTGTTTGTCTCATGGTGACATGACAGCATCGGCTGTGGAGTTTATAGACAGGCACTGTCACAGTTCATAAGGGTAAGGCTACTGAAAAGGATACACAAGGCAATACCTAAAGCCTCTTGAAAGTAGTTACACACAAGGAAACATGAATAACCATAAAACTTTCATTGATTGTATTGGGTTCTACGAGTCAGAATCCAACAGCATCTAGCATACGAATGTTGATGCCTGTCAGTGCTCTTAACACATCATAAAGGTAGTATAGAAACAAGATGGTGATAGATGACAACACAGACTTGGAGCAACAGCATTCTGCACATGTCTCTCCTCTTTTCCAGTTGCCAGATCCATAACACAGTACATGTCACTTATCTCTCATAATCAGTTTCCTCATCTACTGAATTGTAAAGTTATAAGTAGCAATAAAAGAAGCATTCCCAGTAAAGTGATTGCACTTGATTTAATATTCAGATGAAGGTATTTGAATAATTAAGTTAGACAATTTAAGATGTTCCTTACAATACTTATCACACCATAAATGTAGGGCATCTTCATGTTGCTACACAATCTGTACACTGCATGGATACACCCTCCTGAAGGGGCCCAGTGGGACTTATCATCCAGCCCACACTGTACTGATGAGGCCATGTGCTCTGGTGAAAACTATGCATATGAAAAAGGCATGTTCTCCTCCATTTTAGTTTGCACAAAGGCACAGTAGAGGTTAGCACTGGTCAGAAGTGAGTGCTCACTATGGATTAGATGAAACATGAGGCAGTGCTGGGGCCTTCAGAACTCAGGAACCAGCAATCTTCATCAATATTGCCAACATCTTAACAATAGATGCAAGCAAACTCAAAAATGGGCAAAGGATTTGAATATAAACAAACAGATAGATGTCTACAAGGATAATGTACAAATGACCACAAAGTAAGTGAAAGGGCGTCCCAGATCACTAATCAAAGAAATGTAGATAAAAATGTGCCTGCTAGACAAGTACTGTTGTTGAAGTTTTCCTATGTCCCACTTGGTCCTGCAGCCACTAAGACCCAAATAAACGCACAGAGACTTATATTAATTATGAACTGTATGGCCATGGTCTATGGCTCAAGCTTCTTGCCAGCTAGCTCTTATAACTAAACTCAGTCCATTTCTATTAATCTATATCTTGCCACGTGTTCAAAGGCTTTACCTGGGTGTCATTACATGCTGCTCCCTGGACGGCGGGCTGGCATCTCCCCTCTCTGCCTTTCTTCTTTCTCTATCTCTTCAATTTCCCGCCTAACTATAACCTGACTTGCCATAGGCCAAATGGCTTTATTTATCAACCAATCAGAGCAACACATACAGCATACACAAAGACATCCCACAGCAAGGTACACACACACACACACCAGGATGACTTATGCTCTTTAAAAAATAGGTGAAGATATCACTCAGTGATAGAACACTTGATAATAAGCACAAAGCTGTGTGTTCAATCCCCACTACCTCAAAAATAAAATATGTTAAGAGGACAGATTGAAACCAGGTGGTCGTGGCACATGCCTTTAACCCCAGCACTTGGGAGGCAGAGGCAGGAGGATCTCTGTGAGTCCAAGGCAAGCCTGCTCTACAGAGGAAGTTCCAGGACAGGCTCTAAAGTTACACAGAGAAACCCTGCCTCGAGAAAAAAAAAAAAAAAAA
>CABHPR010147323.1:0-10831 GCA_902168415.1 Peromyscus melanophrys
CCACCCTCCATTTTCCCATCATTCTTAGTTTGGCTTTCCTGTCTAATTTCTTGCCCAGCTGCTAGCAAATCAGCATTTTATTAAACCAATTTGAGTGATAAATCTTTACATTGTACAATAGGGTTATCCCACAGGATTTCCCCCTTTTTGTCTAATTAAAAAGGAAGGTTTTAACTTTAACATAGTAAGATTATATATAACAAAAACATCTATTAAGTAAGAATTACAGTAACACTATCTAATCCATTTGCATTTGGCAAAATTAGAGTAAATACTTAATCATCTATCATATCTTGGTGAGTCTAAAGTTTTATATCTAATTTATCTTTTATTTTAAGTAAAGAAAACTATAATTATTGAGTCTTCAACTCCTTCAAAAATCCAGAAGGATGAAATGCTACCTCATGACAGGGACCTCAAGCTTCCTGGACAGTCACTCAAGGTTCTTCTGCAACATTGGGGCATCCAACTCTGTGCTACAGGCCTTACATGTCTGACAGACTTTCCTTATGAAGCAGGGAATTCTGAAGAACTGTCCTACCTTGTCTTGGCAAAGTTCAGCAACCTTTCTTGTGTCCTGCTGGTCCAATCTGGACAGTAACTATCAGTAATTGAGGCAAGGGCAGCTTCTTTACCTACATGGCTAACTTTTGTAATAAAGAAAACAAACTCCATATGGAATTTCTTCAGTGCCCATCATCATCTTTGAAGTAATTGGTGCTGCCCGGACCATGTGTGTCTAACAGTCAAGAAAAGTCTAAATTCTTTTTTTTTTCAAGATTTATTTTATTTATCATGTATACAGTGTTCTGTCTGCATGTTTGCCTGAATGCCAGAAGAAGGCATCAGATCTCATTATAGATGGTTGGGAGCCACCATGTGGTTGCTGGGAATTGAACTCAGGACCTGTGGAAGAGCAGCCAGTGCTCTTAACCACTGAGCCATCTCTCCAGCCCCTCTAAATTCTTAAAACATTTTAAATTCTACATTCTGTAGGTCTTTGAAGTGTTTGAAGATTACCTATCTAGAAAACCTAACTAACATGACTATGAGGTTGCTATTATAAATGACTCACTATTAATATATATTTTTAAAATATACATAACATTTTAAATGAGCTGCATAAACAAATAACTTAAACAAGAATATAAATATACATACAGTACAACGAAATTGATTTTAAATTCGTATCAATAAACTAAAATCCATAACAACATAAAATATTTTGTGATTAACACTTCTTTTATTAAAGTAGATTCAATTATCTTCCCTATTTTCTATCATAAAATATACCCTTGTTTCCCAACATTTCTATATCATAACCTCCTTTCTTCTTTTAGAAAGAGATTGACTATGACCAATAACAATTTATAACTAGCCCCTTAAATGAAAACAAACATTCATAAACAATATTTTGGGAATTTGGGCATAGTTCCTAGACTACTCCCTGCTAATTGGGAGTGCTGGTAATCTTATGGGAACCCTGAACAAATTTAGAATGATTGTCAGTCCTGACTGGGGAATTTTGTGAGGCTAGTCCATCTAATTCAGGAGCTTTGAGGCTGTTTTGGATGCTAGATCATCTGGGCCATTGTTTTTATTCATGTCTGGCCCCTTGCTCTGAAAATGTATAAACTTTTAAAGGAAACATACATGCTTGATATTCCACAACAGGAGAAAGAACTCAAGACAGGGACCTGGAGGCAGAAACTGATGGAGAGGCCATGGAGTAGCGTTGTTTACCAGCTTGTTCCTTATAGCTTGTTCCACCTACCTTCTTATAACATCTAAGACCACCAGCCCAGTGGTGGCACTCTCCATAGTGAGATGAGCCCTCCCATTTCAAATCAGTTATCAATCAAGAAAATGTACTAGGTGCTTGTCCACAGGCGAGTCTGGAGGGGGCATTTCCACAATTGAGGGTCTTTGTTCTACAATAATTATAACTTGTGTCAAGTTGACATAAAACTAGCAAGCACATACACCATGCATATGGGGCATATAATGTTGAATACAAATTCCTGTTACATAGTAAAAATTTATCACTGAAAGTCAAAGGTGTAGGTTGAAACAGTTTTAAACTTATTTGGACCATGTAACATGTAATGGAAGATAATAAGGAGGGGCAAAAGGGATAAAATTCACAGGTACAGGATACCTTTTAAGGATTTAGACTTAGAGCAAATAGTTGGTGAAAACATTTAACATAGCAGATTTTCTGAAATAAAAATTCTATAGCGTTGTTAGAAAGGGTTATTAAGGTTATGGGTCATGTATTTTAGATAGTAACAGCATGTTGATTAAATAAATTGTGCTTAATTATTCCCATTGAATTGTGAAGTTCTTTATAAAGTTTATGGGTTTGTTTTCCAAATTCCAGTCACAAGGATGAGAAGACAGTAAGGAGGGAGGGGATGAAGAGGAAGAGAAAGTGTGATATTTTCCAGTGATCAGGTAAAATGCCAATTTTCTCCACTTTAAACAACTCAAACATTTGAATTGTGTGGTGATAACCCAGGTAAACAAAGGAGAGAGTAAGAGAGTTCCATTGTCTCCAAGCTTTATGGGACAGATGTCATCGGGACCACATGCTCTGAATGCCAATTTATGATCTGTGTCCACTGAGTAACAGGTCCGTGTTTTATACACTTACTTCATGGAAGAAAACACACTCCTGTAGAGCTTAAAATATAGTTTCCAGCTGGGTGATGGTGGTGCATGCCTTTAATCCCAGCACTCAGGAGGCAGAGGCAGGCGGATCTCTGTGAGTTCGAGGCCAGCCTGGTCTACAGACCGAGATCCAGGACAGGTACCAAAACTAAACAGAGAAACCCTGTCTCGAAAAACAACAACAACAAAAATGTAGTTTCCATCATATGCATATTAGCACTGGCTAACTAAGAAGTAAAATAGTTCTAAAGTATTTTCTCTTGTGTCATTTCTAGAAATGTGCATTTTTCTTAAATTTCCCTGAACTAGACAAAAAAGAAAAGAAAGGGAACTAGGTCTTTATGAACACATCACATTGTGAGACTGCCCATGCTGTGTGTGTCAGCTCAGTAGAGCAGAGCATGGGCTGTTTTCAGCATCACTTCACAAACTGCGGCTCTGCAAACATTAAGCACTTAGGAAAGTCAGGCAGGTGCAGAGGCCATGAACCCTCAGTGATGTCCTGAACATCATGGCTTCAGAAATCCCTGCTTTGATTCCACTGGAAAACCTGGTTTTCTGAAAGTGGAATTCCACAGTCACAAAAGAGAACATGTACAGTGACATGACTTCTTGTCATCATGAACACTGGCTTGCCAGGAGAGACAGAGACAGCATTTCTGTAGTCATCCTGCTACCCCCAAATTACATGCACCATTCAAATATATCTAAATTTAATATAAGAATCAGTAAGACACATAGAATCTAGACGGTTGTATAATTTCTACCGAAAACATTAGTTGAGTATGAACCCTTCTCAATTTCAAACCACAATGCATCCTCTAGCTTGTCCTCTCCCAGGTCAACTTCGACAGCTCACACCTTCCTAGCTGAGCATTGTTAGGAGAACAGAAGACAATACTGACACTCTGAGATCTGCAGAATGGATCAGAGGACAGTCATCTAACAGAGTAAGTGGGAGAAAGTGAGCTGTGACAGCCTGGGATAGCCTGGGATAGCCTGTCACATCATGCACTTTGATGGATTTTACACAATGTAACAAAACAGGCTACTTTCCAGAGACTTGAAAATCTGTCCATAGCACCAGGAAAGGTCACAGATTCTGGAATAGCTCCCATTAGAAAAGACTGTATTGGAGAAGAGGAAGGGAAGACATTTGGAAGATTAGGAAAAGAAAACATGCACAGAACAAGAAATGACAAAGGAGTCGAAGCATTACTCAGTTAAAGCCGATTGTGAAGGCTGCAGCTGCTCAGGACAGAGGAACTGAAACCCTCTGTCTGTCTGAATCAAGAAAGCCATGACCTTAGACTCTGTGTCATCCCACACTTACCCAAACCATGGACAACCCACAACCACAGGCTCAGCAAAGAGAGGTTTGGTAGGCAACACTGGTCCTGCTCCATGCAAGTGATTGAGGATGAGCTTACTCAGTCAGGATGTTTACCTTTGGCAAAACCCTAACTTTAAAACTAGGAAGACACTAGGAAGAAATGGCTGGCACACCAGGGAGGGGAAAACCATGACCAAGGACATGCCAGCACTGTTTCCAGAGATGCCAAAGATAAATGAACTGTGGCAACATGATCGGCAAATCACAAAGAGCCTGTGGGCTAAGGAATGGCAGTTGTGTCTGAAAGACTGAGAACTGTATTTTTAAATTTTGAAACCTTTGAAGCTGAGTCTCTGGGTTCAGACTGGAAGCAGGAATGTCACCCAGTGTTTCCAAATCAACCTCCAGAAATGGCAGGAGCAGATGCCCCAGAGGAGCAGCTGGTACAGACTCCAGCCACTAACACTGGACCCCCCCCACAGTGCTGCAGCACATCCTGTGTCCCTCATCACCTGAGAGGCTTGGCTTTGCTGCTAAGGGGCTGTGACCTCCCTGACAGAGTGTTCATTGCCTCAGGGACAAGAGAAGGGAGTCAGTTCCTGTCTCTTCACGTAAGTTCATGAAAAGATGAGGTTTGGGAGAAACCGGAAACTAGGTAGATGCAGCAGGACAGGATGAGGTTCGGTTGTTCTAAAATTTACCGAAAGAAAATGTGATTCAGGGTTCTCCATTATAAAAAATTATACACAGTGCATGGGAAGAACATAGAGAAAAGATAAAACATGCAACCACTCTTCCAAGAAACTCATATTCCTGGGTCTCAATGTGTCAGGAAGGGAACCTGCCACTGTGTCCACTGTAATTTAATAATACTGTCCTGACAACCTCATCATCATGGCCACTAGTGACAGTTCCTACCAGGCTGGCAGAGGCTAAGGACCAACACCAGGAATTCGTGATTTCTGAGATTGAAATGGAATGAATAGTGACCATGAGCAAACACTAGCAGGCATTTTGCAGTCCTGTGAGGTAGTCCTCTGTGGGATGTGGTTTAGAATCTGCAGCCTCCATTCCTTACAGAGATTTTTAAAGCTTTGATAACTCCAACTCAGAAGATCTTACACCAAAATAGTTCTGCTGCGTGTGACAAAGTGAGAGATGCAAGTTGAGGACATTTAATTAAAATGAGAATTTCCACCATTCAATTCTGTGATAGTTTATCTTAGGAATAGGTAAATCATTAAATGTTTGTAACTTGATAACTTATCCAACTATTCACTGTGAGTTATTTACTTCATAGGGATAAATGTGGATCCTAAATTAATATTGAGAGACTCTAAACTAAGGAAATGAATATTCTAAGAAGAAAACACCCTCATTCACCTTTGCACAGAACACAGTCCCTGTGCCAAGAGCTGTCAGAGCTCAGCATCTCCTCTGCAGATGCTGAAAACCTCCCTGAGCCCCACTGCTCCTCCTTCCACAGCCTGCGTGGAACCCGAACACCTTCTGATTCTGCACTTGGGTGCAGAGCACTTACCCAGATGGAAGAGGCAGCGAGGACTCTGCCTGAGGAGATCCTGCAACAGTCTTAGACACAGAGTTTTCTTAATGCCTCTCTTTGGCTTGTAATTTTAGTGTCTGTTAAAAGTGACAGGTTCCCAATGGGGAGCATCCCATTGTGGCATCCCAGTGGAGCACCATACCTGTCTGACACAGTACTTACTCTGCCCTGAATAACAACATCTGGGGAGGACTGAGTATAAACTTTATCTGAGCTCCCTTGCCACACTTCCGGGAGGAGTCAGAAAATTTGCACCATTAGACAACCCTAACTTTTCTCACTTTACTGCTTAGACTTATTTTGGAACAATTCCATCACCGTGATGCTTCTCTTCTGGGATGTGGGCTTCTGGGGCTCCTATGAGTTCCCTGTCATAGGGGGGTTCTCCCTCTATAGTTCATGACAGTCAGCCTCTCCCTGGGTAACTCTTCCCAGAGAGCAGAAAGTTTGCACCAAATAGACAACCCTAACTTTGCTCACTTTACTCTTTAGACTTAATTCAGACCAATTTCATTCACAGTGTTTCCTTTCTGGGCTTTGGGACTCCTGGGCCTCACATGACTTCCCATGGCTTTGAGGGTCCTCTTCCAACAGTGTAGACTGACAGCCAGTTCCAGGGTCAGTCCTCCCATGGAACACCTGGTTTCCAGGTGGTGTTGATTCTTTGTTCCCTGATTTCTGAAATCTGTTTCAGCATTCAAGATGTGATTAAATTTTGGATATCATCCCACTGTCAGAGGTTGGTTTGGTGAAGATCTTGTCCCATTCTGTAGGCTGCCATTTGTCCTATTCATGGTATCCTTTGCCTTACAGAAGTTTTCAGTTTCATGAGGTCCCATTTATTAATTGTCGATTTTAGTGGCTATACTATTGGTGTTCTGTTCAGGAAGTTGTCTCCTGTGCCAATGGGTTTGAGATTATTCCCTTCTTCCTCTTCTACCAGGTTCACTGGACTGATTTCCAAAATATATAAATAACTCAAGAAACTAGATATCAACAAACCAAATGATCCAGTTAAAAAATGGGGTGTAGATCCAAACAGAGAATTCTCACAGAAAAATATCAAATGTGTAAGAAACACTAAAGGAGATGTTCAACATCCTTAGCCATCAGGGAAATGGAAATCAAAAGGACTCTGAGCCTCCATCTTACATCTGTTAGAATAACTAATATCAAAAACACTGATGACAGCCTATGCTGGAGAGGATGTGGAGTAAGGGTAACACTCCTCCATTACTGGTCAGAGTGAAAACTTGCACTACCACTTTGGAAATCAGTATGGCAATTTTTCAGAAACCTGGGAATGAATCTACCTCATGATCTAGCAATAACACTCTTGGGCATATACCCAAAGGATACACACTCATACCACAAGAACATTTGCTCAACTATGTTCATAGCAGCATTATTTAACACCCAGAACCTGGAAACAACCTAGATGCCCCTCAACTGAAGAATGGATAAAGAAAATGTGGTATATTTACACAATGGAGTACTACTGAACTGTAAGAAACAATGACATCATGAAATTTGCAGGCAAATGGATGGAACTAGAAAAAGCCATCCTGAGTGAGGTAACAAAGACACAGAGAGACAAACACAGTATTTCCTCACTCATAAGTGGATATTAGACATAAAGCAAAGGATAACCAGGCTACAATCCACCAACACAGAGAAGCTAGGTAACAAGGAGGAACCTAAGAGAGACATGCATGGATTCCCCTAGAAGAGAAAATACATAAGATCTCCAGAGTATATTGGGAGCCTGGGTGAGGAATGGGAGGAGATAAAGGGAGGTGGCAAGAGAACACAATGGAATGGGATGGTCGGGTTGGGGGAGAGACAGAGAAGAAGAGCAAGGAAAGAGATGCCTTGATAGAGAGAACCATTATGGAGTTAGGGAGAATCCTGGTGCTAGGAAAATTCCTAGAAACCCACAAGGATGACCCCAGGTAAGACTCCAAGCAATAGTGGAGAGGATCCCTGAACTGGCCTTCCCCTGTAATGAGATAGATGACTAGCTAATTGTCATCATAAAGCCTACATCCAGTAACTAATGGAAGCAGATACAGAGATCCACAGCTAAGCACTGGATGGAGTTCCTGGAGTCCAGTGGAAGAGAAGGAGGAGGTATTCTATGATCAACGGGGTTAAGATCAGGATGGAGGAACTAGATCATTGTTTCCAGTAGACTAGTGGGGCAGTAAGTTCCCCTCTTAGTGCTTGGATTACAAGCACATGCACATGCTGTGGGATGGTCTGTATGTCAAATGCTCTGATTGGTCAATAAATAAAACACTAATTGGCCAGTGGCCAGGCAGGAAGTATAGGCGGAACTAACAGAGAGGAGAACTGAGAGAATTCTTGGAAGTGGAAGTGGGAGGAGAGAGACACTGCCAGCTGCCGCCATGATAAGAGGTATGTGAAGATGTCGGTAAGCCACAAGCCACGTGGCAAGGTATAAATTTATAGAAATGGATTAATTTAAGATATAAGGACAGTTAGCAAGCAGCCTGCCACGGTCATACAGTTTGTAGGCAATATAAGTCTCTGTGTGTTTACTTGGTTGGGTCTGAGTGGCTGTGGGACTGGTGGGTGAGAGAGATTTGTCCTGACCATGGACCAGGCAGGAAAACTCTAGCAACATGCACATATGCCTGACTCTCCTTGTATGTTGAAGATCTGTCCTCTGAACCACATGCATGTATAATAATCATTTTACCCGGTGAGCCATCTCTCAACTCGCTCCCTGACGTTAATACATGAAAAGCACTCCATTCCCATTAACACCAAGGATTAAGTAAGTTGGGTGGTACAGTATACTGATGTCTGGACTCTACCACCTCTGGATTAAATAAGATTCTGTGGAGAGCAATATGTCATTCACAAATGTTGGGTTTCATAGAAGCTTTCAGATAGGTCCTAGAATGTAGCCATTAGTACTTGTTAATGGCCAGAGCTGTGGGGTCCGTCAGCATGGATATGAAGTCTCCTCTGTTACATAATGAATGATGGAGCCATGAACACATCTTCAGCATGTAAGACCCTGTATTTCTTATCTAACATATGAGTAGGGTAGGGATTACTCACAGGGTGTTGTGGGATTAAGGAAATATTAGGTAGTAGGTGCTTTGTATTCACTGAGTGCTCCCTAAGTAATCCTAGGGAGATCTGACTTTGTGTATCCTCAACAGAGTACCAACTGCAAAAATCTGTGTGCCTGGCCCATAGTAGACACTGTGAAAAATATCTCTGACAGAGAACATGTGGCTGTTATCATTGCAGACAAAGCTGTGGTGGGAAATATCAGTTCTGAGATGAAAGAGCTGCTCCCTGGCTTTTGACTGAGCATAAAAGCTACATCTCCATACCCTTTGAAGATCTGAGGAGGCATGAGAGTTCTGGCCAATGCTAACTAGGTTAAAGATAATTGGACTTTGGGCTCTCTTCATTCCCCTGTCCCCAGCATCACTCTTGACATTTTAGTAGTTGTGGTGAAGTCCCATTTCATTGTGTTGACATGTGACCTGTTGTCAGTCAACATGACTCATTAAACATGGAGAAAGTACATGGTAACCTAATCTTCTACCAGCTTGTCTCCTCCAATCACCCAATGTTTCAGTTGTTTCCTCAAGTAAAAATCCTAAAAACTGGTGATATACATGTATAAACAGTGATTTATACAGGTGTGGAATGTGAGTTTAGCCTTGCTACATTTCTGTGACTTGGTCTTTTAAAACATTGAGTGACACACAGTACAGACACCCGTGGTTATATATTGTGTACCCTAATAAAGCTTGCCTGAAGATCAGAGGAGGGACCCAGCCACTAGATTAGACATGGTGGCCAGACAGTGGTGGCACACACCCTTAATCCTAAACCACTGGAGGCAGAGATCCATCTGGATTTCTGTGAGTTCAAGGCTACACTGGAAACAGACACAGGTAGTGGTGGCACACACCTTGAATTCCATACTTGGAAGCATGGATATGATAAGATGAAGAGGTAGATTATTGAGTAATACTTTTAGAAAGCAACTACTAGTTTTAAGTATTTTACATTGGATTGGATTTTTGTATATTGTATACAAATTTTGTATACTGATACCAATTTGAGATTAGTTTTTAGAAAATACTATACATATATTTCGAATCTTGTTCAACATATATTGGGGACCTAAAGTTGGATGACTGTGCTGTGACCTTTCTTGCCTGGCTGATCTGACGTAACTGTACCCTTGACAACCGTTACTAAGTTACAAAAAACAATAACTCCCGGAAAAACCACAAAATGTACTTTTAGATTAATGTACTTTTAGATTAACTTCCTTGACTATGTTCGGTTGGTCAGTTGCACAAGCATTGGACCAAAGAGACCTCTCTCTGACTTTATTCTTCAAAGAGACCTCTCCCCTGACTCTATTCTTCAAAGAGACCTCACCTGGACCCCATTCTTCAAACTTTCATTCCCCCTCTTTTCCCCTATTCATTTCTCCCATCTCCCAGCATATGTAAACCTGCTTCCCCTTGCAATAAACGAGACCTTGACACAACTCAGACTGACTCTGTCATTCATTATACGTGCCTGGTCTCCTTTTCTCTCTCACCCCCATTGGTCCTTTAGGAGGTGCCTCCTCGAGTCCCACAAAATAACCTGGCCTGCTGGACGGGTCAAACATATTGTACCTATACAGCTTTATTGGTGGAAGTATTAAGGCAACACCACATATTTAAAAGTGAGGTTTATTTGGGAGTTTTACTTACAACACATAAAGGGATAGGTTACAGGATCTGGGAGAGGTAAAGTGCAGTCCAGTGGTGTTCTCTGGAGAACTCTGTTCGGTCTACCATCCAACATCAAGGATTACCAGGAACCAAGAGATCAGGCACATCTGGATCCTGGGTCTTAAGGGCTCCCTTCTTGGCCCTGCCTCAGGGGCAGGCCATAGGTAGGCATGACAGTTACCAAAAGCCTCAATAGGTGTAGTACTTTCAGGTCAAAGCTGGAAGAGCTGACCACTACACAGCTCATTTACCAATGTAATGCTAATTGCTAGTCCTTGAAAGTTATTATTACCAACTATTGAAGATATAAAAAAATACAAGTTAGTATTTAGTCACCTATTACAATTGAAGTTGTAGTCATATTAGGTTTTTTTTCCAAGTCAAACAGAAATATATTTTAGATAAACAGGTCATCTTCAAACACTTCAGAGATCTACAGAATATGGCATTTGAGATGTTTTAATAACATAAGTTTTTTTT